>OY735236.1:35141515-35214015 GCA_963457665.1 Thysanoteuthis rhombus | reverse complement strand
AACCGTCCAACATTCTATCTTTTTTAAAGCATTTTAACTTCATATCCAAAAAAGATTCAATGACGAGGAAGCTATAATTTGCACACTTACTAAAGTTGTCACGAATTCACTTTGAAAAGTTTAAGGATAGTTGAAAATAGGTTTTTGCTTCAAAAGGGCCACATTCTGATTAGATATACCTTCTTATCCTTTATATCACAGCTTTTATCGACTAAAATCTTACAAGTCGAAAATGTGCACTCATATGTAAGATCTAATGAAAGAATTTATAAAAAAAATCAATAAGTCGATCTTTAGAACGCTAAAACATTTGCGAGAGAGTTGACCATCAACCGCAGCTCGTTCCTGGGGAATCATTGCTGCTTAATGTATCAATCTCATTATTGACAGTTGCTAATGCAGGGATTTAAACTGAATTCAGATGTGTCTGTCAGTAGGATATGAGATAATAATCATGTGGGTAGGAAGAGGGTCAAATTACTTGTAGTGGGATGATGAGGGAAACACATGAAATTACAAAATGGCGGACGAGGAATGGTTTAGTAGAATACGTCGAGGAATAGAGAGTGAGTTGAAAATGGGAGAGGGAAACAGAATGGAAGAAGAGAGGAAGGAGAGGACCAAGGGGAGAAGAGACAAAATGGAAGGAAGAGAGATGAATTTACTTTTCTGGCTTTTTCTTTTTTGTAGGGATCACAAAAAGGAATCCAGATGTAAAAAAAAAGAAAAGAAACCAACTAAGAAACAAGCATGAACGATGCAAAACACAAACTGAAGGATCAGATTAGCATAAACTTACTTTGTAAATTAACACCCCCCTCTATAGGCTCTTTTGGGAAGATTTCAAGAAAACGACGACACACTCACACACACACGCATACACACACACACACACACATATATATATATATATATATATATATGATAAGATATAAATGTTAAAATTTTCATCCCTCTAGCTCAAATAATGCAAACCAAATGAACAATCATACGTTTTGAGATCATTCCGATATTGCAAGATCAGGATTAACGCTTATATTTGCGCAGTATGTGAAGAAAGTTTGTCCATGCATTGTATTGTTGATGTTACCCATCTATAAGTATGGAAGAGCATAACAAACATTGTTTGTATCAATATCTTTGACTCTGCACGGCTTTGTCTGCCATAGCTTCTCGTCTACCAATCCTTCTATATCACCATTCAACACTTTTATTTGTTCGACTATGTTTAGAAATGTTTTATACGTATTTTCTCGTTTCTTTTTCATTCACACTCTCTTTGATGACTTTTCTAGCAAAGTCTCTTCAGTATAAAAAACAGGGGATGTTTTCTTTCGTGACACAAACTTAGGCAAACAAAATAACGAAGATTGCTTTCAAATTATTATTATAGCAAGATCGCCTTTTACCGGGATGTTTTGGAATCCATCTGAATTGAAACTGCCAAAACAGTATTGTAAGGACAGAAAAAATGGTTTCTCACTAGATCTCTCGGGATAAATTAACTGATTTGCAAGGGCGTTTTGGTTGCACATTCATATTTCAGAGATTCGAAGTCACGTCACGATATTGACTATGAAGATCTTGACTGTTCTGGACCCAGCACGCATCACCATCGTTTTTTTCCAACGACTTCTTAAGTATATTTTTCTGATGTTCCGTCTTCTGAAGAGTGTCAGACAATATTTTTCAAAAACTATCTCTCTCTCTCCCTCTCTCTGTTCTCCCTCTCTCTCTCTCTCTTTATATATATATATATATATATATATATATATATATATATATATATATATATAAATATGTATACATATATATATATATATATATATATATATATATATATATATATATTGAATGGATAAATAGTAAATAAGGTTTATCACTCTTGTTTCGCCCTCTGATTTTTTCAGAGTAGTAATAATAAATGAAAAATGAAACCATATTGAAATATAGTAAATGATGTCACGTAATATCATACTGCGTGAGTACAAACGATAAGTAATTTTTTCTCTTTGAATAGTGTGAGGCACTTCATGTGATTGGAGGAACCATGAATAGAGCGATGTATTGGAGCATTTTGGAAGCTTATGTGTTCTCTTCGGTGCAACAGCTAGAGCTCAAAGAAAGTGATTGTTTCAACAAGATAAAGACCGGAAAGGTATGTTCAAAACAATGTTGAGGTGCTTCAGTATCCTTTTCAATCTCCCTGACTTGAATCAAATTGAAAATTTATGGCGATGCTTGAAAGATCAAATTAATCAGAGAAATCCTGGAAAAATCAATGGTTTGAAAATCTTTTCCAAGGAACAGTGAGTCAAGATTTTTGAGGAATGTTGCAGTAGGCTTGATGGTGAAAAGTGACAAAAGAATATATCAAGTTGCATCTGGTAATTAGCAACAAATACACATTCTGCTGTTAGAATCCTAGCACCCGATAAAGGAGGAGACTTTTACGGGTATTTTAGAGTACATGCCTGATCCAACTGCAGAATTTTACAGTCAAATGAAAGACCAGCTCTCTATTGGACAAGTGGACATGTTCTTGATCTTCAATGTATATATACATTACATAATTTAAATTATACCATATATATATATATATATATATATATATATATATATATATATATATATATATTGTGTGTGTGTGTATATATATATGTGTGTGTATGTGTGTGAGTATGTGTTTATGCGTGTGTTTGTGCGTGTGTGTGTATGTGTGTGTGTGTGGATACAATATATGACAGTATCATTGAGTTTTCAATACGGAATATAGTAATATATAAATTATTCAAGTATTATATACTTACTGGTTTTGCCAACTGGCTTCGTGAAAGTGATGATTTTGAATGAAACGATATTGGAAAGTTTGGTTTCGAAGTGAATAATGGCACGCAATATCATACCAAATGAACACAAAAGTTGAGTATTTAAAATTACGGAAAAAACTGCAAAACAAATATCGGATCCATATATTCGATAAAGAAGAGTGGGCATGAAAAAGATTATAGATAATTTTCAGGGTTTTGTTTTAGAGTTATTGAATGGAGACTTGTGTGTGTGTGTGTGTGTGTGTGTGTGTGTGTGTGTGTGTGTGTGTGTGTGTGTGTGAGAGAGATATTAATTGACATTGTTTACTTGGAAAAAATAAACGTTTCAATATTGCTTTATTTATCATATATATATATATATATATATATATATATATATATATATATATATATATATTTATATATCTATATATGAAACGTAAACCAAAATCTTTAAGCTAGTATGACTAGCTGACTATGTATATATCTCGCGTACGGGCTACACCAATGTAGCTACAGGGTTGAAAATCAATATATTCAGTCCTTTTTATGCCTAGACCAAATTTTATTATAAAATATCCCCCAATCGTAGATTTTCGGTGTGGGGATGAATACCATGCTAGTTTATGATATATCAATCATTTGCTTTGCATATGCCTGATTTCTTGATAATTCATACATTTTTAGTCATCGCTACCGATCAAGGCGAAAGAAGTAACCTGAGTTATTCATTGATCACTTTTTTTTCCCAATTTTTCAATTGATCATCTCCAACACGACGTATCATCAAAAGACATTGGTCTCTATTAAGTAGCTAACGAAATCTGTATAATTATTTTGCTTTATACATGCTAACTACGGAGGTTTCCAAGTAAATTCTGAATCTTATGGAGTTTAAACTCTCAGAAGATTTTGACAGTTATAAACATTATGTGTATGGCATTTGTTACGTTCGGTTTAGTACTGAACATCCCGTGCAGATCAAATATATTACTGTAGTCATGTTCTTTAGCAACTAACCTGCGATTCATTATTCCACAGCGATTCTTCACAATATAAAGGGTTTAAGGTGCTTTTTATCTCGAGTGTGCTGTGAGCAACAGATGCACAAAGAACGCTATAATATTTTAGTTTCCGTAAAAGCATTAGGGAGTAAAAGGCTTTCTCCATTATGTTCGAGAGACTATCTCGATTGTGAATGGTGAAGTTTCACACATTCACTCATTCCATATTACAAACGGTGAACAAATGGAAAGAAATAAGAGAATGAATGAAAAAACTCAAAAGATGAATCAGGGACTATCATCTATAGATAATGATGTCTAATCCATATTATGTTCTCCATTAATTTTCAATTTTCAACAATTGGGACAATCTTCCATACATTGTGCCTAAAAAGCTTCAACAGTCTGTCACTTTTTACGAACACCAGAATATTTTTACATTTTTAAGCATCCGTAGCACCCACCACACTTACGATACAAAGTCAAAAAAATGTAAGTTGCTTGTCCACAGACTGCGTTACACAGTGAGGCATCGTAGACTAGCTTAAAGTCTTCAGGGAAGTAATTGACCGAGAATGTCGAGCATCAGATACGTATAAAGTCAGAGAACTATTCAATACTAACATCATCTCATTTCACCTCATCTCATCTGAAAAGTAGTGAAACAAGCAAATTACACTCCATTAAAATTTGCCAGTTGCTTTAGGAGAGTGACTTGTCTTGAGTTTATTACGGACTTTCACTTCCAGACACCAAACCAGACACTCAAGATTCAATTCTATAGGCTGGATGATCTTTTAATAGCTTTGTCCAATCTTATTCACAACCAATACAAGAATTTGATACACTATTTTGGGTTTGGATTTCTTACAGTATTTCTATCCGAAGGCTTTCTTATATTGTAGATAGCAAATATCAAATAACGTAAAATGATGTGAAGACCGACTCAATAACAAAATTCTATATTTACCCCTATCACCGGAATCGATATCAAATTTATTGGTGCTTCTTCCTGTTCAACAGTCTTAATGTATCATCTTACGACTCTAAATATGTCTTTTCTTTCTTACTTTGTATCATTGATTATGTCTTTACTGGTTATTTGCTTGAATTTACTCCTTTCTTTGTTCCTTGTTGGGAACTGTTAACCAAACAGTCTTATCAAAACTGTCAGTGTAGGTTTGTTTGTTTCTTCAGTCAATCTCACTGACTTGCTGTGTATTTGTCAGACGTTCAAGTCACACCGATTGAACCAAGGTATTAGATTTCTAACGTTCACTCTCTACGTAATTGATTTGGCGATAGAGAATTTTTTTGATTGAACTATAGAGAAATATCTAGGGGAAATAAAAGAATGAATTCGCCTAGTAAATGTTTCTATGTACTGGTGAGCTAGTAATTCTTTTGATTAAATATCATACAGATTTATAACTTGATTGAACGTTTCATAAATGCTGAATAAGTATTTCCAACAGAAATTGTTTTTTGAGTTGATCATAAAGGCATTTTATTTGATTATAAAGAATAAAAGTAATATTCTAAAAAACATTTTTTTTAAATTTTGATAATTCACTTCCCAAAAAAATATTTTTCTATGGGGGTTCAGTTTACCGTACAAGTTCAGGCTTGGTTGGAACGTAGTTTATGTCCAGCTCGGTTCATGCTTGTTTTGGGAAAATCTAGACTTTCCAGTGATCAACATAATGCAAGTGGAGTGAATTATTCAGTGGTCAATCTTTTTTTCGAACTTTTGATTGATCACCCCTAATAAGGCTGGTGGCTGGAAGACTTTGTCCAAGTGCCAGTTTTTATTGATCGACTAACCAAAACTGTTATTTCTATCTTTTTTTTTGCTTATTCTCTTCCTCTTCATTTCTTCTCTATTCGTAATTTCATCGTTTCCTTTTTTATGCTATGATTTCTGTCTATTACCTTTTCCCCTCTTATCTTTATTTCTCCCTCCCAAGAGTTTTTATCTTCTTCTTATCGGTCCAGCCCTTTTATTTGTATATTTTTTGGGGGGTGGAGGCGGCTTTTTTTTCTAAGCAATGTCTTTTGGCAGCATGCATTGCTATACATTAAACGTTGAAAAAAGGGGTGATCAATGCATAATTTTTTTTCTCAATTTTTGTTGGACAAAGGTCACTGAAGGAAAATCTGAATTTCCGAAAATTAAGCATGAATGCTGTCGGATACAAACCAAGGGACTAATTTTATATGAATTCACATCGCATATTGAACCCTCCATTAAATCTGGGGTAAATTCAAAAGAACCCCCAAATAAACGTTTTTTTTTTTTTTGATATACGGTGTAAATATTTAAATTTGCCTCCCTTTAGCTTCATTAGTGCAACCTGTGCTCGTGATACACACGTAGTCAATCGGCGAGCCATACCAACTTAAAAATGTATGGGTACAGTTTTATCTGCTGATTTCTAAAATCACCGCAAAAGGTGCTGGTGAGGGTGATGTCTTCACTGGGATATCATGTTCAATCTTTCATTAAAAACACAAGTTCAATGCTCAGAATCCCTCCTGAAGGTTCAAACCCAATGATCAAAAGTAAGCACAAGCGTGAAATGAGAACGACAGACTCTTGGACTGAATAATGCAGTTCGTTCTACAATCACTCACAGTAATCAGATACGACGGACACTTTGAGTCGGTGGATAGAGTGGTAGAAAAGAGGTGAAAAAAATTACCAAGATGAAAGTTCAACCCTGAAAGAATAATTACATACAGAGTACTAACGTCATCATCGTCGGCGGCAGCTGCAGCCGTTGAGCGACTGTCGTTAGACAAATACCTTCCCAGAAATTCACCAGATCTCTCAATCACGGTCATCAGGGCGCCTATTCTTCCTGACCAGCCACAATTACTATGCCTTCTCTGTTGGACGGAGGTTTTCATATGATATCTGTAGATCCACAACAATACTGAGCATTTACGTGGAAAAATCAAGAAACTTTGTTTTAAATTCCTTCAATGCAGGAGTTACGTAAGGTCATCAAAATGAACTTTTTGAAATGTATTTGGCGTTTTTACTGTCACTGCAAGTACTATAAAGAAGTTTCTTCATCAATAATCGTCTTTTCATGGATAGAATAGATTTTGTTGTTTTTCAGGGGGAATACATTTTTCTGATAACATGAAACCCGTTTACGTAGAGATCCCTTAATAAAACCTATGATACAGCAGAAGTCAACGTGGATATCAGAAGATGATTTGGTTTTCTCATTTTGCGTGACAAAAAAAATTCTTTTGGACAATAATGTACAGAAAATAGATAAACATGAACAGTTGACAGACAATATCTGTCCGTTGGTTATTCGAGTGTCATAAAGTTTATCTTAAGACAAATATTTATAACTGTGCAATCAGCTGGAAGCACGCGTCAAACTCTGTTTGTACCAGCAAACAGCAAGGAATCATGATCATCAGTCTTTTAACGCCTTTTTTTGAACATACACCTTCAGTAAGATTCACCAGACCTCTCTATTATTGGACTCACAGAGCCAACAAAGTCCTGAACTTATATTGTTTGTATATCTTCTCTTACTTTGCCGGCCAAAGTTTTGCATATGATATCTAGGGATCTGCATTGTGAGTCATGAATTCCAAATGGTTGTGGGCCGTTCTTGCAACATGACTAGCCCATTGCCATCTTAATTTTCTAGTGTTTTCTTTGATATATCTTATCCCTGTTTGTTTTTGGTATACTGTGCTGTCTTGTTATCCGTCGAAGTGATCTTAAACATGAATTTTTCATGTGTGCGTTGCATTGTTCTCGGTCTGGAGTCGATCTTTTGGTTAAGTTCTATGTTTTGTCGCCGTAAGTCTCTCTCAATAGGATGCAATGGTTGTAGACCCTTTATATTAATGACGCAAAAAGTACTGCCTCTGATATAGAGGTCCAGCAAATGTTGGGAAAGGCTTCTGCTGATAATGATGCTGATTTTCAGATTCCCACTACTGCGTAGACACCAGATTCCTTCATAAATAAAGGAGAGATGGAAGCCACACAGTTCATTACAGCTCCCTGTCTTCATCAATTTTACTTTTTGTTTTTTCGTATTTTGTCTTATGCTCGGGGTCATGTCGAGACTTTATCGTATAAGGAATGATTGGTTGCAGCATTGTCCAATACTTATCACAGTGCGTTGCAATAATATTAAATGTCCTTCATTCTTTAGATGCCCTAGTATCTCTAACATCACTTTCTTTTTAGTTGCGTTTAGATGCGTGTAGAAGTCGGATATTGGTGTTTGGATTTTTTATGAAAAAATCATTATTTTTTATCTAATTCATAGGAATGAAAAACTCACAGATTATTTTATTCTAAATACGTATGAATAATGAAGATTAAATCCACATTCAATTCAAACAATTCATATATATATACATTTTGGATTGGAGCGGTCTTATTTTGACAGAGATGATAAAATATATAATCTCAAATATTTTAATATTTCTAGATGTTTCTTCACTCTATTCCGCGTTTCTTTTTTTTCTGGTGGAAAACGCCAGTTGTATCCAAAAGAGAATTTATTCTGACAATATGTATCCTTTCATGGAATTTTTCCTACATTATTCTAAATTTTGCCGCTACGGTTGTTCAGTTACTGATTTTATGGGGAAACAATAGGTTTGAAAGCATCCTCCAAGAAGTCTTATTAGACGATCAATAACTGAGATGACAGCTGACGAATTAGAAGTACCGATTTGAAAAGGCAAAACAAAACAAAAACCTACAAAAGTATATCTCCTATGCGCCGATTAAACGTTTTCGTTAGCTAGACTAGCTTCAAGTAAAACGAGCCCAAACTAAAATCCCATATCGGGGAGGAATTTTCAAGACAGAATTTTTTTCTCCTGTGAACATAATAAGGAGTAGATATGAACATTTACAGCCATATAGCTACGTTTCTCCGGTCTGTACGCATCTTACTTACTCGCACTCCCACGAGGGCGGGATGTGACACGAGGTCGAGTTTTACGTGGAAAAGTGGAGCTTCCGCAAAAATAGCTCCAGCCGCTGCAATCAAGGTCACAAAGGTGTCAGAGATTAGCCTGACCTGTCTCTCTTAGTACAGTGGGACAGCACTACCCTGGGGCGAACTGCTTCCCTGCAGCTGGGCCGAGTAATAATGAGAGAACCCAACGACGAGTCCAATGCTCTTAGCAGTGCCTAGACTCAGCAGTGCTAATTGACTACACCAGTGAATCAGCGGACACGGTTTTGATGCTCATCCCTCACACAGTCTCCGGCCCATTTTGCTGGTAAAGTTCAGATTCGACTCTTCAGGCAATACTGTAGAGCAGATACTACACATCGATCCAAGCCGAAAAAGCCAGAAAAATCGGACATTCGTATGATACCTACATAGATGTATTTATCCGTGATAAATGCATATAACGAACCAGTCGGACTATCACAGAAACATACGTTGACTGTTTTGGTTGACTGATTTATCTAATGCGCAAAATGTTCATGGACACAGAGCATTGTGAGAAAAGTATGTACAATAAGATGGAGTACAGTTTGTGATAAACTTGTTTTAGTAAACTAACAAGATTGAAAATATGCAAATTAGTGTTTTTGCAAAACATGTTTTTCAGGATGTTTTCCTCTGATGACCGAGAGGAAATCAATGGAAGATTCACTCAAGGATGATAAGGCTTCGATTGTGTAAGTTCAACATTCAAGAACAAGAAATTCCATTAGTTCCACAAAGAAAGGTAACAACCAATGCATACTCCCGATAGTCACTTATGGAGCTGAAATGTAACTGAGAGACTGACCCCCAAATTGAATACCGTACTACATGCTCATGAGGGAAACATGCTCAACATCACATGGATAGATCACAAGACAGGAGTCTGTTAGAATCCATTAGAAAACTCTAATGGCAATGGGCTGGTCAGGTCGCAAGAATTGCTGACAACCGATGGAAATCACAAATCACAACGTACATACGTAGATATATGGATACCAACAGACTCAAATCTTATTTTATGTTGATGTATTTATAGCGTTCAATCCTTTGTACTGTTATAGCCCCCCACTAAGTCTAGAGAATGAATCTGTGGTGATGTTCATCAATATGTTGAAGACCCAAGTTCAATTTCAAGATCAGATAATATGGCTACATGTGCTGTTCAGTGGTCAGCAACATCAGGAAGGCTTGATTAATAAGAGATCTGAAATTCAATAGCAAGAAACTGGGCGTGCCAGGAGTGTTAGCTGCTACCCCTGGTAATCAAATAGAAGGTTTCGTTTGACATTCCCAGAAAATTATCCAATGCAAGTAGTAGCTTGGCTTGGAGGCAGGGAGCCTTTGCAACGTTGAGAAAAATACAAGAGTCAATCTATATTAGTTGAGCCTGCTTGCCCCCAAAAAGTCGGATGAAAAATAGACCAAGATGCACTTGGAGAGACCCGAACAGATAACTAAGAACAGGGAAAGATCGAATGATAACCTCACACAGCAGTGAATAACGGATATAAAAGCTTTTTGTTCCTCGGTGTTCAACATTAAAACATGATGTATGGCCGGAGAAAAAAGATTTTTAATTCAATATAGTTATCAGTTGATTTTTAATTCTGAGAAGTTTTTACCTTCGACTCAATTTCTTGTCGTGATTTTATCACGACTTGGACTCAGCTACAACAAAACAGCGTGATTGGAAATTTAAAAAAAAAAAAACAAGGTAAAAACTAGAATTAAGATGAAGGCAAAAACTGATAAATATTAATGATAAAACGATACTTCATCCTATGAGAAAATATACTCGCCATCACAACCAATAACTGACCAACCGTAGCATCCAAATTTGAAGACATGTTAAAAAGATTCCATCAACAATAAATATAGTCGGAATAGATTCCCCATATGACATCAGTGGCATTTACCACGAGAAAACATCTAAAGTAGAGTAGAAAAAAAACAAACATTTGGAAAAATGCACATTCTGAATAATCTGAAAGTTATTAATAAACCTGTCAGAATGAGTCCCCAAGAAGTAAGGGAAAAAATGAAAAAACCGTAAGAGAAATAATTATACGTATCTCTCTCTCTCTCTCTCTTTCTATTTCTCTATATATATATATATACATATATATATATATATATATATATAAAGAGGGTGAGATTGAATCATAACTGTATACAACGTGTAATAACGGACATGGCACCCAATAAATATGTTCTTCTTGGAGAGTAAAACGTCGAGTCTTATAATTATTAGCAAAGAGCAGATATATCCTATCACGGTAATGATGTAATAAAATGATGAATTCAAATAAAGATATAAATACAAAGAAAATAGAACAAAAGAGACAAAAACAAAAACAGAAATGATAAAACTCGTTTTTGGTCAAAAGAACATTATTCTCCAAGCTTACTACAATGCAAATCCCAATCATCCTGATACAAAAAATGGTGTATATATATATATATATATATATATATATATATATATATATATATATATATATATATATATATTTGAATCCCATCATCATTGACGACGCAGATAGAATTGTGAAAACACAGAGCATAAAATAGAATTTTATGTCAATTTAGTTTTTCATTGTTTACTCTTACACTTGATGTTACTGTAGTTTGATGGTCCGATTTCAAATACTCCGAATACGATACATGTTTTCCCAGCTATCAAAAAGTTGGACGTTCCTACTAAAATAAAAACGTAAAGTTCAACTAGGTCTCAGCTATAAAGTCTAAACACCATAGTTGCTAGATCACGTGACCCTAAGTAGAAGAGAAATTAGGTAAGGAATATCTTATCAGGGAACACTTTTCTATCTGGTTTCAATATTATTATGGAACATTATCATGATTATTGAATGATTACATTTTCTCCCCAGAGAACAATTTTTCAAACAAAAACATCTTATCAAGGGACACCACTATATCAAGTAAATCTGAGAAAATTGATCTCAACGCCATTATTGACAGATCATGTGATTCTGAGTTGAAGATTCTTTTCTAAGTAACAGCTATCTAATCAAATGACTATTATTTTACTTAGTTTCAAGTAAATCATACTCAAAACAGTTAAGAACAAAACAGGGGTAGGCCTACTGGCTGGTAGATAAAACTTCCGTAAGCATACAAGGCATGAAACTAGAAAGCAATGAGCATTTACTTATATTAAGATAATTTTGAGAGTTCTAAGACCAAAAAATCGAAATTTTAGTATGTTAGGCTAGGTCGTTAGAGATGGCACAGGGAATTCGATGTAAGAAAGAGGAGATGAACGATAAGTATGAAAAGAACAGGATTGATAAAGAGGACGACAAGAAAACTCCGCTGAATAACGGATAATGGGTTCGTGCGCGGTCATAATTTTTTGATAAAAATTATTCTGATTTATACAGCGCTTCATTCAACTGGAATAATACACCATGTTCATTCATTTATTCATTTATGTTGATGTTTCTGTTGCATAGAGAAATACAAAGACTATTATTATCAGCTTAAATAGGTTAAGATGAAAGCGTAGAATTTCACGTTCTGACAGTAAAAGTTTCTAAATTAAATAATAACATGTAGAGAGAAAAAATAAAACAATATAAAAGGTCAATATACAGATTATCATCTACATATATCAAATGCAAGGTAAGTCCAAATATTCTAATAATGCCGCCATTCCTGACGACTCATTCAATGTTGCTGGGTCTTTTTAATGACTGTCATTTATATGTATTTATGTATTGATTTATCAAGACTCTGCCCAGTCCCAATTGTTCAGGGTAGAAACTTAAAATTTAGTACACACACTCATGTTTTCTCTCTGTCAATAGTTGTTTTTCCTTTATTGGGGATGATCAATTAACAATGGGAATTTACACTTCTTGTCTCCAGCATTAATCATATTTGTTTTTTTAATCTTTATAATTTGTATTTATCAGTGACCAGCCCCCACCACTCTGAGCAAAAAAAGTTACCTATTACCCTTTTATCCAATTTTCTGATTAGATCATCTTCTCAGGATACTGACCAGACCAGTCTTTAAGCATAAGTGTATCATTCAAACCACACTGTATTGTATATGTAGATAACTTACTTTTACCACCACTATTGCTTAGTTACCGAGGTAAAAAACAGCATGTATTGATGGTAATCCATAACGTCCCCTGGACAACTAATTTTTCCTTGTGTCTCTTCCGATAAAATTCCATCCCCACCATTAAAGAGACATCATTAATATCTCGTTTACTATGATAAAGGAAAAGTTGACTAAATTTAATTCGGTAAACCAGCATAATATTCTTTCAAAAAAAGTGTCACATTTCAATGATTTAATCAAGATATCCATGATAATTATATTGAAACTTAGATATATGTTGAGTGCAAAAGATGTCCAATATATTTTAAGAGTTTTTGACATACCTATACAGTATACGATTTGACTGAATTCCGATTAAATTTCGGTACAAAAAAATTGTAACACGATTTTACATTAAAAGATTATGAAAAATAAAATGAGAAAGCCCTGATGCAGAGAATTTTGAAGGTGTATAAATGTGTTGAAATTAAAAATGCACTCGTTTTATGTACAAATCCAAGCTGCGTGTCTAACAGGGAGCAAAATATCAGATGATTCTATTAAACTAATGTCGTTTGCTGCGAGGAACGGCTCCGAATTCTGAGCCTGTGTTTCACTTATTTTCCGTATTCAATTTAAAAAGTTTAGAATTTATCTATATTTGATTATAAAAAAAAATAAAATATTCAGCTTTCATATATTTTTGTTGGTTTATGATTTCCGGAAGGATATACTTTTTTTCTAACTATGCAGAACTTTGTTTATAGATTTATGGATTTTACTTAATTTCTGAATTATCGCCATCTTTAAAAAAAAATGGAGAAATCATTCCGTTCCACTGACACATATGTGTTAATGTTATGAAGTTGTTTTAATTCTGAAACAACACTGTACATGATAATGAAAAATTAATTTAAACCGACTTCTCAGTGTTATTTAGGTATTACAAGATTTTAAAAAGTTCGCTTAACATCACATATTCACTATTCTAACAATATCATAACTATCAGAGATATACTCGTACATAATACCGTATACTTTACAACGTGAACTTTAAAAAAAGTGTCACGATTTTGGAAGCCTTAGTTAATAAAAAGAGGAATCGAACACTGAATATTCACAACTCCACCATCCCAAAAATTCAAACTTCCGAACAGTCATCATATCATATCAACACACTAACGGTCTTGTCAGAGACGCCATGACTGGAACAATTGCAGAAATGTCAAAGACCTTATAAATGGCTTCTTCTTGTGGTAGCGGTAGGTATGATAACACTCTTGGATAATTATTACACTCTATGAATCAAAACACATTGTCTTGAGCAGGATCAAAAATCTAAAAATCTGATCGAAATCAAAGTATGTATATATAGTACACACGGTATAGATCAGGTTACCAATATAACATAATATAAAACAATCTCAGATGTGTGATGAATTTATCTAATAGAGTGCCCGATACATTCAATTTTATACTTCAAAAGCCAAGTTATTATTCGTATATACTGATTTATATATATATATATATATATATATATATTTATATATATATATATATATATATATATATATATATATAAATATATATATATATATATATAAATATATATATATATATATATATATATACATATGTATATATAAATATATATATATACATATATATATATATATATATATATATATATACATACTAATCTTTATGCATATACGTATCTATATAGATGTATACATATATATATATATATATATATATATATATATAAATACCAATTTATACACACACACACTCATATATATATATATATATATATATATATATATATATAGATGGATGTATATATGCTCGGCCCCTCCTATTTTTTTGCTTTCCCAAAGAAAACCAACTCTTAATTTATTTCGTGGGTTTATTGATACCATATAGATTATCCACAAACTCCATAATTCTAGATATTTTGTTTTACTCTATTTCAGAAGGTTCCCAGTTGAAAACACCATTGATGTCTTTTATAGAATTCATCCCATTGACATTCATTCTCCGAGTGAATCCCTCTACATGACTTCAAATTTTGATGCTATGGTTGTTCAATTATCGACTGTAATACCGAGTTCATTCCTAATATTCCATGAAGTATCGTTTTATCATTATTTCTGATCCATTTCTGACTTGATCATAATTTTCAGTGGCTTTTACCTTTTACCTTATATTCATTTCTGAGTTCTATTAGATTGTAGCCGAATCCAAGTTTTGATAAGATAGCAACAAAAATTAAGATGAAGGTAAAAAATAGAAATATCAATAAACTGATAACTAAATTGAATTAAAACTCTATTTTCTTCGGTCATACATCATATTTCGGTATTGAACTACAAGCAAAGAAAAAGTTTTACGAAGTGTCGTGTCCGTTATTCCCTGCTGTGTGGGGTTATCATTCAATCTCTCTCTGTTCATAATTATCTGCCCGAGTCTCTCTGAGTCTATTTCAGTCTATTCTTCATCTGAATTCTTTGGGGCAAGTTGTTTTTTACTATTATAGATTGATTCTTGTCTTTTTCTCAACGTTGCAGAGGCTCTCCTCCTTCTAGTCATTCAAAGATAAGTTTTGTATTCGGTAACCCCCCGGGAATATTCAACAGAACTCTTAGTTTAATCACCAAGGGTAGTTGCACACGATTCCTTACCGCTGGAGTTCTATAGCTTATAAAATGTATTTATACGACGAACTTTCAACCACGTATGAATCAAATGAGGGTTAACAATGTAATCTTTACTGAGTTTAAAATTCATTTAAGTAACGCCAAAAGACGATTGAGAATATCTGTGTTGTATGACTATGTGAAATTAAGAGTAAATGCCAGACATACTTTCGTATGTTTAAAACGAGTTTTGAAACCATTATGGAGAATCTTGCCCTGGAAGAGAGAGAAATTAATACAAGAAAAGACTCGGACAAGACCAGTGGGGAGTATTTCGTACCTGATAATCAATTTTTCGAATAACTGATTGCTAGGATAATTGATTATTCATAGATTTGATTGTGTTGATAATTGATATTCAGATAACTGATTGTTTGAATAACTGATGATTTACTGATGGTTCAGTTAATTGATATATCGGATAACTGATCGTTTGAATAATTGATTATTCGAATAACTCATACTTTTAGGGAAGCAGCTTATACATATACATACACACACACACACACACACACACACACACACACACACATATATATATATATATATCTTGGCTTTTTTTGTGAAAAGCGATTTTCACAGCAGTCGAGTATTAGGAATGATTTTCGAGGTGACGGTAGCTTTCCACAGGCCAACCCAACCCTTTGAAAAAAGGGCCAGCATCCTATGCTCCACGTGGATGGCATGTATAGGGAAGTCATCCTCTTGACAAATACGAGCTAGCTATGGGGTCCGTCACACCTTTCCGGGAGGATTTTGACAGTGATGCTGACCTGTGGTTGGACCACAAGACCAGATCAATTCGCTTATAGAGTCCTTTTGATGGATGTTTGGGGCAGTACGGCTGTATGCAACTTTGAACAAAATCAGCATTTACGAATGGAATACGATTTTAGAAGAAAGTTTCAAAAAGAAGCAGTCTTAGGAGGGTGTTATCTGACTTGCTGCTGACACTAAGAGAATGACCCTAAGAATTGAATTTATACCTTTTCACCTCAGAACCGTCTATTTTTTCTTTATGTGTTCATTCACAGGATGGACAATTTTCTAGCTCAGGTTGGAGGGCATTATTTGATTTGCAGTATTTATGTTTTAGCTTTTGTGTTTTTTTTTGGAAAAATTACTCTGGACTTAATCATCATCATCCTCCTCCTCCTCCTCCTCCTCATCATCATCATCATCATCATCATCATCATCATCATCATCATCATCATCATCATTTAACGTCCGTCGTTGGGCATAGACCTTCCCTAGGATTGGCCACACTTCTCAATCCTGGGCGTCGTGGAGCCAGTATTTTCTAAATTTTCCTGTTTTGTCTCTCCATGTAATACTCTGCCGGCCTCGATTGCGCATGCGATCTCTGGAGATCCATGTCTTGAGATACAATGTCCATCTGCCGTTGTTGCTATAGGGCCAGCCTATTGCCATTTGATATTTTTAATGAATTCTATGATGTCCCTGACTCCCGTCTCCTCTCGGGCGTAGTGTGCTGTCTTATGATCCCTCCATATGAGGCCCAGCATAATCCTTTCATGTGTGCGTGGCATGGTTTTTAATTCCTGGATCTGTCTCTTGGTTAGGTTCCATGTTTCAGCTCCATAAGTGACTATTGGGGGGATGCATTGGTTGTATACCCTTCTTTTCAGAATTAAGGGAATCTTCTTTTTTTTAAAGTTGTGCTTACTCTGCCAAAGTCTTGCCATATTAAGGTGATTCTTTGCTTTGTGGCTCTCATTGAGATTTATTGTCCTAGTTAGATGAAGCAATTTACTTTCTCCATTTCTGTGTCCATGATTTTGACCTCAGTGTTTTGTTTTCCGACGTGGTTGTTACACATGATCTTTGTCTTGCTGAACTTCATGTGTAGGCCAATATTTTTGCTCTCTTCATAGAGTTCATGTAGCATTAGTAGGAGATCATGTAAGTTCACTACGAAAAAGGAGATGTCTTCAAATCTCTGGTTGCTTAGATATTCGCTGTCTATTCTGATTTCTGTACTTTCCCAGTCTAGTTCTCTGAAGATCATCTCGAGGCAGGCTGTAGAGAGTTTGGGTGAGCTGGTATCACCCTTCTTAGAGTTGAAAGGGCCCCGAGTCTTTATTTAGCCTGATAAAGGAACTGCTGCGATTGTATATATGTTTCATTCAGCACTTCGACATATACTGGATATACACCTCGTCGAGTGATGGCCTCCATGACCATAGGGATTTCCACAGAGTCGAAAGCCTTTTGAAGTCGATAAATGCTGCAGCGAATGGTGGCTTATATTCTGCTGTTTTTTCTTTCAGCTGATTTATCGAATGCAGGTGGCCCATGGTCGAGTGACTTCTTCTAAAGCCAGCTTGCTCTCGTGGTTGGTTTTTATCTAATTTTTTTGTGATTCGGTTTAAAAGTTTATATGTGCAGTTAAGTAGGCTGGTGTTTCGGGTTTCCTTTGTGTATAAAAGCATTATGATTGCAGTGTTCCAATCATCTGGGACTTTACACTGTTTTAGACACGAGTTAGAAATGATGGCCAGTTTCCAACTTATGATCTTACCCACTTTTCGGAGTAGGTTGATGGTGATGTTGTCAGTTCCAGGGGCCTTTCCTTTCTTCATCCGTTTGATGGCTTGGTTCACCTCCCACGGGGTTACTTCTCGGAAGTCCTTGAGTTGATTTCTCGCATTCATTGTTTTGTAGTCCTTGTTTGGATGAATTGGATTTTTGGTAAAATTTCTTGGTACGTTTAAAAATCCAATTTCTGTCCGTGGTTAGGTCTCCATTTTCCTCGAGTGAGCTGGTCATTTGCTTCCATCCTGAATTGAAGCCTTTTTTATGTATTTGAAGTCCTGACCATTTTCGAGAGTCGATTCGATGACTGTCATCTTGTATATTATTCTGTCTTCCTTTCGTTTTTTTCCTGATTAATTCATTTAGTTCGGTTTTTTCATTTTTTTCTCTTGCTGTTGTTGGTGACTTGAAGTTTCTGTGTTTTTCTATAAGATTCCTGGTAGGGTACCTTAGTAACAGGAGGCCTATTTTTTCTTTCATTTGTTTAAAACATGGAAGACACTTTATAATCTCTCCCTTGAACTCTCTCTCTCTCTTTCTATATATATATATATATATATATATATATATATATATATATATGATCAGAATTTGGATACAAATAATCCAAAAAAATAAAATTGGAGGAATACCATAGAAAAGCCGTGAAATTGCAGGCAAAAAAAGCAACTTATTTCACTAACATGTTTGTTTAAGATGCCTCCATCGGAATGTGAGGAAATGTAGAATTTCTCGGTTCATGATTCTGTGTGTGAGAGAGAAAGAGAGAAAGAGAGAGAGAGAGTGAGAGAGAGGGGCGAGTATTGATCGCTGATTTGTGATTTCCCGTGGCTCACCAGAAATTTCACTCATCCCTCGAAATTAGTCCCTCATGATATAAAGATTTTCCTTTTCTATCCATCTGTTTCTTTTCTTCGGCGTATTCATTCTGGCTCCTAAGGTCCCCCGAACATTTGGCTTGCACCCCAGGAAATATGATCACTTTCACGTGAAATTTCCCTGAAGATTATATATTCAATGAGCTTATAAAGAACAAGCCTGGTTACTAGAATATAAATCTCCTTTCCAACTTCCATTCACAACGAGGATAAATACTGAAACTTTTATTGCGATGAATGAATTTGAAGGTATATTTGATTTGTCAGTTTTCAAAAACGTCACCTAGAAATCATTTAGTTGTGATTTCGAATCATGGTAGGGAAATGTTGATTTTATATGAGAGTTTGCTCCCCAGAATAATGTAAAGATTGTTCTTGTTTTTTTTTTATTGCTACAGGAATTCATCTCCATTTTGGACTCACTATTGATTTATTGTTGTCCCTTTCGTCCTAATTAAATGTCCTGATGCTTTTTGCTTGACGTGTATTGCCTCCTGTATAACTTCAATTCAGTTTGTAGCGTGAGCAGAAAACATAAATCATTGTATTTTCAAGTGTTTATTTTATTCACTAGAATATACCCGTCAGAGAAAACGGGTTTATTTCTGTGTGGATCGGCATCGAGGTGCCTGAAGCTATTATATCAGGTAATTTATCTCAATAATTCAAGTATCCTAATTTTAATTTTTTTTTTTCAAGACCAAACTTAACTCAAGCAGTTTTAATTTTTGACGATCAGACATTGAATCCTGGGAGTTTCTAAGGTGTAATGTTTATTGTTATGTCGTAATAGGAAGGTAACTCAACCGATGAGATAATTCTATTTGAGCAGAAAGAAAGAATAAATAAACGGAATAATTGGCATACAGAATCATTATATGGTTAGACTGTTTCTGATGATCGTAACTGGGAGTGATAGAAAAACATAGAAAAATCATTGGAATTTTCGTAATTTATATAAGGTTGGCAAACAGCGGACTTAAAAGGGGTTAGAATTAGATTTCTAGAATATAAATTTTTTTAACTAAATTCTTACCACAGAATAACTTTTCAAGTATTATGATGATGATCATGATAATAATTATATGTCCACTGCTGGATAAAAGCCTTTCCCATCGCCTCACATGACGACTGAGATTTGGCTAACCTTTGCCATATCTTACCGGAAAACTTGTTATCGGTCCATCTTTTGTTGTTTTCGGATTGCATTTAATTTCCTATGGGCTTGAACCGTTTAATCCTGAAAATATCCGAGTAAATCATTTCATTCACCTTTAATGATTCATTTTCATTCATCTGTCATTCACTCTGTCTGGTTTCATTCAGCCTCAAAATAGTTTGATTCACCCTCGGGTGAACCAATGAACGGTATATGGAACACTGATCTAGTATCACCCCAGATACCTTTTGAGGGTTCTTGATCAGTCCCAACGTGTGGTTCTATAACTCTATATTCCCGGCGAAACCCTTGATTTAAAAAAAATATGCACTAACCCAAAGGATTTTTTTTTAATGTTAATAAAATTATTTTACTCGGAATTGACCATCACAAGTTTTTTTGAAAAAACTGTATCTATTTCAAAGTGTTTCCTCTCTTCGCAAAGCTTTTAAATGACTTTCATGAAACACTAGTTGTCCACAGCACACACTTAGAAATAAACAAAAAAGAAAACAAAATAAAATGCTGGTCAAGAGAGTGACTTTCACTTCAGATCGATGCTGTATAAATTCTAATGTGAAGATTTTATTGATTGAATTATTGATATCACTTGGAGTGCCTGAAATCGGAATATTTGTCGATATAGAATTAGAAAAAAAAAAAGAAAATGTCATAACTATCCAAAGAAATGAATAGATTTCATTCTAATGCAATCTATTCTTCGGGTCCATAATAATTAGAGACTTTGTAGTTAAGCAAAGCGCTTCGTATTAGAGAAAAAAAGGTTAGAATTAAATGGCGCCATTATTGACGGCCGAGAGAGCAAAAGCATTCTTCAAAGTGAATAGAGCAAAAGAAAAAAAAAATCTTAAGTGTTTGAAAGAAGAAAAAAAATCAAGGATTTTATCGCTACATCAAACATAGCAAAGCCATTATGATGGCGAGTATTAAATATGATTAGTGAACGTCAATGTTTTCTGTAATTCCTAGTAAACTGTGTGCACGAAAATCTGATGTTGTTCAACGCCTTTTTCTGCCACAAAAGTATGTGCACCCTGAATGTTCGGTGTATGTAAACTCAAAAGTCTTTTGAATTCGGTATTGTGAATCAATTTATTTCAATAGGAAGTATGTAAGCTATACGCTAAATTTGTTGAGTTCATGATCTGAACATTGTCAGCCAAAAAGTTATAACGAATCTACACAAAAATGAATAAGATAATAATGATGTACATAAGTTGAATTCAAAAACTGAGAAATATGAAAGAGTCAACTATTATTATTATTATTATTATTATTATTATTATTATTATTATTATTTGGAATCTCACACCAGTTGCCTGGTGGTAACCGCTGGTGTTTGAGTGACAGCAAGTCTCCTCAAGTCTCAAGCCCTCCTCTCCTAGTACTCATAGGTCGCAGTAATTCTACGATTTACAGTTTCACACCGGTTGCCCAGTGGTTATCGCTGAAGGCTGAGTGACTATAAGTCTCCTCAGGTCGTCAGCTAACGTCTCCTCTCTCTTTCGCATATCATGACCGAGCTACTATTCGTTGCAGTACTTATATCTCTAGTACCTTCCTCAGTATCCGTGCAGTTCCCAGTAGTGCTGTGGTCTGTACGGTCTCTATCCTTCCCCTAATCCTGATCTCCTCCAGTCTCTCCCTCAGCGTTTTGAGGACAGTTCCTAGTGCTCCCACTATGACCGGTACTACCCTGGTTTTCATGTTCCACATCTTCCTCAACTCTCTTGCTAGGTCGTGGTATTTTTCCCTTTTTTCACCCTCCTTCGTTTTTACTCTATGGTCTGCAGGCACAGCAACGTCTACTATTTGGCAGGCCTTCCTTTTTTTGTCTACTATTACTAAGTCCGGTCTTCTTGCCTGGATGAGGTGGTCAGTTTGGATGTCAAAGTCCCACAGTAGTTTGTGGTTGTCATTCTCCAAAACTGCCTCTGGCTTGTGCTGATACCACTTTTCCCCATGGTTGAATCCCATTTGTTTACTTAGTTCCCAGTGTATCATCGTTGCTACTCTATCGTGTCTATGCTTATACTCCTTCTGGGCGAGTTGACTACATTCACTAGTTATGTGGTTTATTGTCTCATCTCTTTCACCGCACATGCGGCATTTGCTGTTTGTATTATTATTATTATTATTATTATTATTATTATTATTATTATTATGGAATCTCACACCAGTTGCCTGGTGGTAACCGCTGGAGTTTGAGTGACAGCAAGTCTCCTCAAGTCTCCAGCCCTCCTCTCCTCGTACTCATAGATCGCAGTAATTCTGCAATTTACAGTTTCACACCGGTTGCCCAGTGGTTATCGCTGAAGGCTGAGTGACAATAAGTCTCCCCAGGTCTTCAGCTAACGTCTCCTCTCTCTTTCGCATATCATGATAGAGCTACGCTTCGTTGCAGTCCTTATATCTCTAGCACCTTCCTCAGTATCCGTCCAGTGCCCAGCAGTGCTGTGGTCTGTACGGTCTCTATCCTCCCCCTAATCCCGATCTCCTCCAGTCTCTCCCTCAGCGTTTTGGGGACAGTTCCTAGTGCGCCCACTATGACCGGTACTACCCTGGTTTTCATGTTCCACATTTTCTTTAACTCCCTTGCTAGGTCCTGGTATTTTTCCCTTTTCTCACCCTCCTTCTTTTTTACTCTATGGTCTGCAGGTACAGCAACGTCTACTATTTGGCAGGCCCTCCTTTTTTTGTCTACTATTACTAAGTCCGGCCTTCTTGCCTGGATGAGGTGGTCAGTTTGGATGTCAAAGTCCCACAGTAGTTTGTGGTTGTCATTCTCCAAAACTGCCTCTGGCTTGTGCTGATACCACTTTTCCCCATGGTTGAATCCCATTTGTTTACTTAGTTCCCAGTGTATCATCGTTGCTACTCTATCGTGTCTATGCTTATACTCCTTCTGGGCGAGTTGGCTACATTCACTAGTTATGTGGTTTACTGTCTCATCTCTTTCACCGCACATGCGGCATTTGCTGTTTGTCTGTGTTCTGTCGATTTTTGCTTTTATGTAGTTTGTCCTTATGCTTTTGTTTTGGGCTGCCATGATGAGCGATTCTGTTTCTCTCTTAAGGTTTCCCTTTCGTAACCACGTCCATGATTTCTCGTCTGCTATTTCTTTTATCTGTCTTTTAAACTCGCCGTACAATTTTTTCCCTTCCCACTTTTCTTTTCTAGTTTGCTGTACTGTTCCATTGTTTTCTACTTTATTGTTTGTCGCACTATCCCTCGCGCTCTTTATGATTTCTTCACTATTTGTTTGCACATATCTATCTAGGACTACTTTAGCTCTCTGGACACAATCTTCTATGCTGATGAGCCCCCTACCACCTTCTTTTCTCTTAACGTATAGCCTATCTGTATCATCCCTAGGATGTAATGCTTTATGCATCGTCATAAGTTTCCTTGTTCGCCTATCCATTGATTGGAGCTCTTCCTTTGTCCATCCTAGGAATGGTCCTGTATACCTAATTACTGACACAGCCCAGGTGTTCATTCCTTTTATTAGATTTCTGCTATTTAATTTGGTTTCTAATATTTTCCTTATCCTTCTGAGGTATTCTCTCTTAATTTTCTCCTTCATCTCTTCCCGTTTTATCGTGTCACATTCAAGGACACCTAGGTACTTGTATCGGTCTTGTGCAGTCAATGCCCTAATCTTGTTGTTGTCCGGAAGTTCAATTCCCTCAGTCATTGAAAGCCTTCCTTTATGCATCACCATGATTGCACATTTTTCTATCCCAAACTCCATTCCTATGTCCTCACTATATTCCCTTACTTCGTTGAACAGAGTCTCAAGCTCTCCCCTGTTTTTTGCAAACAATTTAATATCGTCCATGTACATTAAGTGGTTGACCTTACCTTTTGTTTTAGAGAAGTGGTATCCTTTGCTGTTTCTCAGGATTCTGTTAAGCGGTATCATTGTTAGAACAAATAATAGTGGGGACAACGAGTCTCCTTGGAAGATTCCCCTTTTTATCCCTACCTCGGCTAGTTTGTCCCCTGCGGCTGTCAAATCTACTTTCCAGTTTTTCATCGAATTACCAATGAATTTAACCACCGGTTCGCTAATTTTGAACATTCTAAGGCATTCGAGTATCCAGCTATGTGGAATCATATCGTATGCCTTTTTGTAATCTATCCATCCCATTGCGATATTCTTTCTCCTTTTCCTTACTTCTTTTAAGATCATCTGGTCTATGTAGAGTAATTATTATTATTATTATTATTATACCAGTTACCTAGTCGTTGCCACTGAGGACTGAGTGACAGCAAGTCTCTTCAAGTTTCCAGCCAAATTCTTCACATTTTTACAGTCCACAACAATGCTCCTCTCACATCATCATCACCTGTTACAGCAGTGCTGTGATTTATAATGTCATCACTATGATTCTTTTTTTTCTTTCATCTCAGACCATTGCTATCAGCTTGGGATTAGAGGTTTTATCCTCTCAGGACTCTCGTCAGTATTGAAAAAAGCAAAACTAAAAGTTTTTGATACATTGTCCATCTTCTTGAGTCTAAATTCAAATATAAACCAACTTTCAAAACGTTACTGGGACGTTCTGGAGGAACAAGAAAAAAAAAACAAAATAAAATTTGAATATCATCCATCAAAACTCCTATAAGACAACGTTTTTTTTCCGAATGATTTTTAAAAAAGATGAAAAATGTGTGTGTCCTGTCAAGAAATAGGAATATAAATTGAAAGTCACACAATGATGTTACGAAAAAACGTGATATATTTTGTGATCTCTGGTAGAAAAAAAAAACGAACAAATTCCGGTGAATACGAACCAGTTCGCCAAAGTTGTTATTTAAGCAATCAGGTTCGTGAGCTTTTAGCCTTAACATCCTCTTACTTCAGTATAGTGCCAGAACATCGATACCTTCTCCAGCTTTCTCTAGGGAATGATAATAATAATAATAATATAATAATAATAATAATAATAATGATAATAATAATAATAATGATGATGATGATGATGATGATGATGATGATGATGACGATGATTTTCACACCAGTTGCCTGATAGTCACAGCTAGTGGCTGAATGACAGCCTATCCCCTCAGTTCTTCAGCTCTCCACTCTCACTCTCCGTGGTTTGCTTTTTCTCATCGGTGGCCCGCTGGTCATTGCTAAAGGCTGAGTGACAGCAAGTCCCTTCAGGGCTTCAGCCCTCCTCTCATTTCATATTTCCCTTATCTAACACAGCGATGCTATGGTTCGTATGGTTTGTGTGGTTTTCCTCCTCCTTTGTTAAGCCACTGCTAACTGCTGTGGTCGTAGATCTCATATTTTTAGCACTTTCTTCAGTATTTGTGCATTCCCTAGCGGTGTTGTGGTTTGCACAATCTCAATCCTTCCTTTCACCCGTTAGTTCCTCCAATTTCGCTTCCAGTGTCATTGGTATGGTACCAAGTGCACCTATTATTTCTGGTACTACCATAACATTCAAGTTCCATACCGTCTTCAATTCTTTTGCCAGGTCCTGGTATTTTTCCAGTTTCTCATTCTCTCTCTCTCTCCTATTTACGCTGTGGTCTGCAAGTACAGCCACTAGTATTATTTGCCATGTTTTCCTCTTCTTGTCTAGATTACTAAGTCCGGTCTTCTCGCTTGGATGGGGTGGTCAATTTTGATGTCAAAGTCCCAAAGTGAATTGTGGTCTCCATTCTCCAGGCTGTCTCTGGTTCGTGCTGGTATCACTTTTCCACATGGCTGAATCCCATTTGTCTACTCAGTTCCCAATGTATCACTGTTGCTATTCTGTCTGTGTTCATAGTCCTTCTGGGCTAGTTGACTGCATTCACTACGTATGGTGTTTATGGTCTCATCTCATTCTCCACATAGACGGCACTTGCTGTTTGTCTGTGTTCTTCCAATTTTTGTTCTGATATAGTTTGTCCTGATGCATTTGTTATGAGCTGCCATGATGTGCAATTCCATTTCTCTATTCAGGTTTCCCTTTAGTAGCCATGTCCATGACCCCTTGTCTGCCAAATCATGTATCGGTCTTTTAAATTCTGTGTATAGTTTCCTCTGATCTCATTTTTCTCTCTTTGTTTGCTGTGCTATTCCATTGTTTTCTACTCTTTTGCTGTTTGTTGAACTGCTTCAGGCACTGTTTATGATGTCGTCACTGTTTTTATTTTTAATATTATTATTATTATCATTATTATTATTATCATTATTATTATCATTGTGTTGCTATTATTATCATCATTATCATTCTAAAGTATAAGTATTATTATGGTTTCACCAAAGAATTATGAAAATACAATCACTTCCCTTTTTGTTTCTGGGTTCTTGGATGTTTATTTAAACATTATTCTTAAAACTCTGAATATTTTCCACGTAAAAACCTTGAAAGCTTCCAGTTCTTTAAAGCATGTGCCAAGAGAGTGAGTGAAATGGAGCAAAACTCAGGTATTGATAAAGGCCTATTCGTCTCTAGAAGGAAAAAATGTCCGTCGTATGTCGATGCTCAGCTTATACAAAAATAAAGAAATAGCAAGAAATAGCAAAAAATACCCATGCCAAAGATCAAATTCCATGAAAGAAAAGAAGTTCCTCATTTTGTTAAATCAAAAACGTTTTCGTTTTCTGAAAAACAAAAATAAGCCATTCATTTAAAATTTACCTCCACGGACTTTCGAATAAAGTAAAATGAAATATATTTCATTTCATCGAACAAACACTAATAAAAATATTATAAAATTAATACAACAATTGTCAGGCGGATACAAATTAGCTTTAATGCCTCAAAAACAAAAAAAATTACTGTTATTTCTATAATTTTTCCCAAAGTTTTTCCGTTTAAATTTCAGTATCAAACGAACATGATTGAGTCTTGGTATAAGCAAGTCATTTGTTACTCCAAGAAACACTTGTTATATGAGAAACCGTACGGTCTTAGCTTCGATGCCAACAACGAGAGAGTTGTATCAAATCTTACATTGGGTTACATGTGTATCATGTAATATTCTCTGAACTAACTGAACAATGTTTTAGGGTATACAGTTGTTCAACTGCACGTCTTCTTACTTAATGGACGCCTTTGATGTACATGTTATCGCTGTTTAGGCCCGTTTTAGCATCCCAATGGTTAAATTGTCAATATTTAGTAAGCGGTTGTAGACTTGAACAAACCTTAACAAATATACATCTGATTGGCTGAGACAGCTCAGCAAGAACCAATAAAAACTCATGATTAACTTCTGTGTGCACGCTAACTTCCTTGATGCACTGGCTGTAAAAGCATATGTATACACATACGGACACAGCAATGGGTGAGTTTTTACTTAAAGCATTCAATGAGCAACCAGGATTCATTGAAACTGATTCAACAATTTTGAGGTTTGTTTTTTGGTTAATCTGATTCCATGATCTTTTTTCACCTATGGCCTGTCAGTGAGTTATATTGAACCACAGAAATACTTCGCAATCTGAAAATGAATTCAATATGGTATCACACCATAGTAGTAGTAACAAGCTAATCCCTCTTTCTTTCTCTTCCTTAGACCATCACTGCCGTAATGCGTTGCATCTTTGCTCTATGGTATCAGTTAACAAGCTTGATCAACAGATAAATACTATAATAGTGATTTCTAAGAGGTACGATTTGCGTGACATTTACGGTGCAGACAATGGAATTGGCAGATCGTGTTCAAAATCCGATCAGGGATCACTATGTCCACTTTGCATAAAAAACCACTTTGGGATAAAAATTGAAGCGTTTTTTTTCTTCCTTTCATTGGTAAAAATACTCAAGCAGATTGGACTTCTCAGCCAAGGGAAGACAATCCAAACAGGCTGAAAGGGTTTTTTTCCTGATGATTGGGCATCCCAAAATCTTCATGAATCTATCAAGACCTCAATTCTTATTTTTCATGTAAAAGATTTTAAATTTGTTTGAGTAATCAAACAACTTTTTTCTACGTGTTTTTCCCCTTTTAGGTGTTTGTATGACTGAAAATATTATGCTATAAAATCCTCCCCAAAGCCCTACCTCAGTATAGTAAATTTTAAACATTATTTATTTTCTTACAATTTGATATTTCAAGGTTCGAACTTTTTTCTATGTTTCTTTCGTTATCGTCTTGAATCTAGATGCCTCAACATCAGGCTGGATCTTTACTTGCTATAGATTATAACATCTCTGCTTGAGGAAACATGCCATTGTCTCTGGACACAAAACAGAGGCCATTTTAATGTGTTCTATCGTGCCCCTCGGGGTGATGGCCAAGTAGCTGGACTGGCAGGCCATTACTATTGTTGTGCATTGTATCATAGACCAGGAGTTAGGTTCATATGTGAGTATAGAAGCTCACAATCGTAATGGATTCTATCATCACCTTGATTCATAGTTGATAAGCTAGTCTATCTGAACATTAGTGGTATGATATGCTGCATCCTCACCTTGAAAATACTTTAGCAGATCTTTACTCTATATAGCGTGGCATTTCCAGCCACGAGTAAAGCTGGCCCTCATCATGAGAGAACTATGCGGTTACTTAGAACGATGTGACTACCAGAGGGTCCCAAAGAGAGCTTCAAATATCCTACAAGGGACCTCAAATGTTTGTTTGTTTTTTTTTTTCAGCGTCAGTTGGGAATTCTTTCGTTGGGCGTAATGTGAATTTATAGGTCAACATGCCTTTCCTGACAATCTCTATTGAAGCAGTTTGTTGCCCCCCTCGTCCTTTAACGATGAATATAATCTCAGTAAACAACGTCCACAGAACTGGCATCCAGTGATGATTCACCAGTTAATCTTATAGACCATAACGTAATACATCCAAGCCTTACTGAATGCCTTATGCTCATTGCCTTGTGACAGACTCAGAAAGGCTTAATTAATATCTTCAAAGGGTTTTTACTGTTTAACCTCCAAAATTTCGTAGATGATGCATGGTGAGTTCGATCCTAAGTGAGTGTCCCGCACACATAACTCTATACCAAAAAAAAAGTTTCACAGCAACTGCAAACCAGAGTAAGTTATGGCAGTAAGTTTTATCCTCACTTGGAGCTCCATCTGGGGGGGCCATGTGCCTGACTAAGCTTCAGTCATTTTTTTTTTTTGCAATCCCTCGATCATTAGTTTACGTCAGTTGATCAAGCTGCGCGGAACGGAAATAGAAGATAAACCTCCAGAGAGATTTGAACTTGAATCTTCATCTTAAAACCTCAAGCATTTCACAGGGTCATGCTAGTTGTGTTATGAACATCTTTATGGAAGAGTATTACACGCGCTGTTGGTCTTGCAGTGTTATTGCCTATAAAAGGTTTTGATTGGGAACAATAAACTTGTAACATTTTTTATGTCTTTTCATGTTACATGTTAATGAAGTCAGTTTTAGATTTAACGAACCTGGAAGAAACTAATTCCAGGATTATGACGCAGGAATTGTTCAGCCAATTGTAAAAAAAAAAAACAAAAACGAAAGAAAAAAAACTCTGATAAAATGCGTGATTTAGTCAAAACCGCTTTGCAACTAACGACTTTCGGTAGCAAGCCGTGTTAGGGATGATAAATACAAAAATGGATGATCACTAAGTAGGTTATTAGTTCTTAGTCTAAATTTTCAAGATGTAAGCGTGAATGCAACTGCACATAAACTAGAGACTGATTCAGCGTATAATTGCATTATAAATTGAAATCGACACCAAAAACTTACTTTTCGGAAAAATTAAAGAAAAAAACAAACGATCCTTTGTCTTGATCAGGATACCTACGTTGGTGCAGTCTCTCTGCGTAATACAAGCATAGATAGCCAGCCATACCAACTTGAAAACTGAAGAGACTCCTGTTGAAAGTCTTGGTGAGGGTATTAGTTTACGGATTCCGGGAAAGGTCAGTTGTTTTTTTTAACTATATTGAGGAAAGACTGATATTTGTACGCTGAAATTACTTTAAGGAAACGTCCTTCATCTGCAATTATCTTTCAATGAAGTTCTTTGTTTCCATACCATAAGAAGTTATATGTTCATCTATTTACATGAAACATGTAATATCGCTGACTTTACATTTACTCCATTGCCACCCCCCACATAACGTTTGTCATTTTCTGCATTAAAAAAAATACCAGAGAGTTTGCTTTACATCACTTAGCTTCGACGAAAGAACTCGAGCCATCATAGCAAGATGTGTCTAGGACATTTGGAAACCAATCAGAGCTCGTAACGGTGTTTTAGGCAGATAGATTTTTTTGCAGTCAGAGAACGTTCTTAAGAAATTTCAAAAAAAAATTTATTCATTGCTTATTCGATTTACGCAATTCAGCTTACGAAAGGAACGTTCTACTGCCGAAGAGCTGGAAACCATTGAATATTTTTTTTTTGTGGTTGGGGAAAATTAATTGAATAGTATGACGTAAAGATGGCCGAGTCCATTGTAAGAAGGAATTAAACAAAATTTGATCGTTGCTTAAAAAAGAAATTAAATAAAAGCCGATTGTTTTTACACCTGTAGAACTGACAGTCTGTCATTTGCATCCAGAAATTCCTCAAAGCAACTATCATTTGTTAATAATCGTTTTAAATTCGGTTTCATATATGAGAGTACCACATGCGAGTGTTATTATCCATAAAAGAGTTTTATTGTTAACAATAAAGTTGTATCGTCTTTAAATGTTGACGTTAAATCTTATTGAGATGTTATTTAGTTTTGAACTAACACGCCAAACACTAAATCAAGTGTTATGACTCAAGAATCGCCCAGCTGATAGCTAGAGGAATAATTAAAGTCAATTGATTGTACACTTCCAGAGCGGAATGGCTACCCAGGATTTCTTAATGCAAGTGGCGTTTCTTAAGCTGTATTTTATAGTAGTTATCCCCTTTCGAAATATCATTATTTGTTTGAGAAATTCTATCAATTTACCGCAAGGTGTGAATGATCAATCAGAATTCACCTAAACAGACTCAACTCTTTTCCGTAGGTCCATAATGTTATTTGCTGATATCTGGGAAGTAAAAACTAATTATTGCCTTTCAGAGGTTTATTGAGCCAGATAAATGCTTCCAAATGTGTGAAGAAACTCAATACACAACTTCAATGTAGAGGAATAAACTTGTTTAGCAATACCCTTTTGCTTTTTAGACAGGCCAACGTTATCTAAACTATCAAATCTATCTTTATATAAGAGTACTACACGCTGAGAAGAAGGGTTATCTCACAGTGATCTGAGAAATCTCTGTGTTCGTGTATGAGTGTGTGTTTCAATGCACCGAGATTACTCGGCAACTGGCCATTGTATCAAGTTGATATTCGCCCTATAATTTGATCCTTGCATTGAACATTGCGGTGTCAGGTTTTTCATCGTTTGGATTTACAGTTCTCAATATGAGGGAGTGTTTGATATTCAATAAAAATCCATCTTGAATTATATATAGTTTTTTGCTCAATTATTACCTCACTGGCTTTCACGAGCATGGGTTTATAGATAGATAGCAAAATTAATTTTAAAAAAAAGTCACAAAGAGTGTGAAAAAGAAAATGAAAGAAAGAGAGCGAATGAGAGAGAGAGAGAGAGAGAGAGAGAGAGAGAGAGAGAGAGAGAGAGAAATGACGGAGGGAAATAAAGTTTTTCTTCAGCCCAATCTCACTATAGAAGATTAAATTCAATTATCGTTCAGAAAACCTAACAGCATTGAAAAAAATCTATTTTGTTTGTTATCATTTTTAACAAGGGTATATCTGTTTGATTGTTGCTATTAATGACATCATAAAGAAATAAAGGCATCTCATAATTCACTTGCAAAATATGCTAGGCTGCTTCAGCCTCCCCCCCCAAAAAGTCTTGCTCTTTCCAAACATACACCTTTCGAGCGTGCATGTCCTAGCTTAATATAAGTGGAATTCATTCGGTACAATAATCTTGCAGCGTCTGTAAATGATGTACTTCTCATTATTAACTGCGGATGGCGGGATTTTACGTCACTGCAATTCCCTGTTTAAACCAAATGTATATTTTGTCTTCTTGTTTTTAAGGGCAAATCAATATCATTTGTGAGTTATGTCTTGTATCTTGCCTCAAATAACTTGCAAATGATTATTTTGCAATGGACAAGAGCTTTTACCTAACCATGCATATTCATCACACCACAGTTATATATATTTTAAGATCAGTTCAGTTTTCAACGAATATACAGATTGTTGAATAAACGTTTATGAAGCAGGAATCGATCAGCTTGGAATAAAAAGAAATATTGTTTATTGTTGTATTTTCTATCTATTTTCCTTTGCTGTGATATTGAATGACCGTAGCCATCAAATATGTCAAAGTGTTCAATCTTTTTTGATACGTTCATTTATTTGTTTTTTGTTTTTTTTTACATGACGTCAAATTTTGATACTTTGGTCATTTAATTATCGACCACGATGGCAAATTTTTATCGATCGAGGAGAGGAAATGCTCGTACAGTATTCTGATCTAGGAGCATTATCTACAGTTTTTTTTGTATTTTTTCATTTAATATAATTGTACTTTTCCTTTTTTTTTAAATATTTCTATATTGAACAACTGTAAATTGCAAGGGGGTCTATTTTTTTGATATGTTAATTTACTTGTGTTTTTTTACACGACGTCAAATTTAAACGCTCAGTTATGTCAAAACTTTCTTCAAAGCTTCATAGTTTGAGAGGGAAGTAGTTATGGATGAGTAGGATAAAATGTGACAATGAAAAATATATTAGAAGGAAAAATCATAAAATCATATTCAACTATACAGATATATAGTTGGATTTAATTTGAAGTACAGGATTGAATAAAATTCAATTTGATATTAGATTCAAGTTTGAATCGGGATAGGCTGGGCCGATCGATATTTAATTTTAAAAATTCCTTTGAGCCTTTAATACTTAATGAATGAATTAATTTGTTCGGATAAAATACACTCGCGTATAAAGTGGGGAACGAAGTCATAAATAAAATAAAATTCAACTGTTTTTTTTTAATACTTGAAGAGAGAACATACTATCATTTGAGCACAGAAATTTCTTGAAGGAAGTGTCATTTATTTGGAATTTGTTTTTATTGCAATTTTCGACTCCGGCGAAACAAGTCGCTGTGACAAGAAAAGGGGAAAGGTGATGGTTGACAGGAAGAGATTTCATTTCGTTTTTGAGAGTTTACTTGTTTCTCATGAGACTGTCAGTACGGCACGTTTGCTTGACATTCTCTGTGACGTTTCAGACACTTGTGAGAAGCAGTCCCCACCCTGGGACTGGGGAAGTAGCTCTGCCCTTGTCAGGAATAATTTTTGAGATCTCATATTGAAAATAAAAATGAGCTGAACGGATTTCTCCCAACGGGAATACAATAATCTTCTAAAAGATTGAGAAATCGGTGCATATGTATTATCAGGTTAATGTGTCAAAATGCTCTGTTTTTGGAATGTTTGTGGCGAGGCTCCGTGCTGGAAATTCATCCTCATCTGAGGCGCCACACTTTGATCTGCAATAGTTTTTGCAGATGGCTTTGCTCCTGACGTACATAATCATCGCATTTTGACGCCTAGACCTGATAAGATTTTACCTCCCTTAACCATTTTGTTCAAACTGATATTGAGTACGCTGACAATAAAAACAGCCATAGCAATCAACCTGTAACAATGATAATCCAATACATTTCTATAATCATTGGATGGCAATCAGTCTCCAATGTATGGAGTGATATATTCACAAAATGACTGTACACTATTATTCTAAAATTGCCGGCACCTTATATTGGATTAGCCATTCCATATCTATTGAACTGATCCAGAATGCCACTCCTCACAATCGACACAAATCTAGACATTGCTGTTCTATAGGTATATGTTGAATAAAACAAAAAAAAAAAAACTGCCAAAAGTACCGAAGTTTTCGAGCGAAAAAAACTAATCTAAAAATGATATGAAGTTGTAATAAAAATTTCCTTTGGAAGATTGTCAGACATTTTTATACTTGCCATCCTATTGTATTTAAGTTCAGGCAATGGTTCCAACAAATAAAAATCTAAAAAATACAAATTATAATAATAAAAAAAAAGAACGTTGATATTATCAAACAAAATTCAAACAGTCTGAAAATTTTTTAGCATGGCCCGGGCGTTTGAATATAGAATAATCCATGACGCTTGGGGCAGATAACACACTTCATTCCGAGAGCTGTGTGAAAAATATGATCAAAGAGCTTCTTCCTCCAGTAGGTAAAAATCGACATTGACATCAAGTCCAAGTGATAACAGCCATAATTGAAAGGTCTCTTAAATGCCACATTCATTACCAGGTTTTACATTTAAAGTTAAGAGTCAAAAAGCATAAAAAGATATTCAGATTTTTAGATGCAACCTAAAAATAAATATCTAGACGAAAAACATCTAAAAACACGTAAACAGTGCACTTGAACTATCTCCCATTAGTATTTTTTGTCGTCTGCTGTATCTACAAAATCTGATTCTCTCTAAGACTTGATGTTAATGAAATCAATATAATGCAATGAATTGTTTGTTACTATCTTCTTGCTGCGTGAGGGCCAGTTGAAACGCCCCAATAAAATAGCGTACACCTTACCATGATGCAATCATTATCGTATTGAGTCTGTCCTCATTAAGGGGGTACCCTTGTGTTATTATCAACTCAGATTTCTGTTTTGCCTCGTGGGTTCATCTTTTTGGCCTGTTTGCCAACGTGATGACTTTGATCCCGCTATATGCCGAACCGCTATAAATTTGAATCAGTATAATTCATCATCATCAGTCTTTTATAGTCTGGACATAAATCTTCTCAAGGATTCACCACACCTCTCTACCGAGGGTGTTGCAGAGCCAATACTTTCTGAATTTGTCTCCATCTAGTATTTTACTGGCCTAAGTTGCACATGTAATATCTCAGGATATATGTTCTGAGTTGTGATGTCGAGCGGTTGTTTGCCATTCTTGCAACATGACTGGCCCATCGCCATTTGGGTTTTAAAAAAATAGATTCCATGATGTCTCGAGTTTCTGTTTTCTTCCTGATTCACTGTGCTGTCTTGTAATCTTTCCATGTGATATTGGGCATTATTCTTCCATATGCACGTTGCATAATTCTCAATTTGTGGGTCAGTATCTTGCTTAAGGTCCATGTTTTATCTCCATAGCTGACTATTGGGTGGAAGCATTGGTTCTCTACACTTCTTTCTTGGATTATTGGGATCTTCCGTCTTTGGAGTGCAGTGAATAACTACGAGTTCATATCATAATTTAATGACTGACGAGTACATTTTAGAGATAATTTGTCAATAAACCGATTCCGATTTTCATTGGTTACTGTACTTCGGCTGCCTTGTTGAGCTGATTTAACCCGTTTTCTTGACAGTTCTAGTGACTTCTCAGATCTCTATGATAAACAGCTCCTCTGGGGAATGGATGAGTAGTTCTGCTGATGCCAGAAGTAATTTTCGCCGTAATCTTCTCATAATATGACTTGGGGGAGGGAGTATGCAGAAAAAAAGTGACATTGGACTCGACCATTACTACATCGAAACCACAAAAGAAAACGAGACTGGTTTCTGCAGGGTCAAACTCTTCCCAGACTCCCATCGTGGCTGAAGGTGAATACTGTCACATATCAAATAATACGAAATTTTACCATCGATTAAAATATGATTTTATTCAAAGCAGAACTTTGACATAAGTATTGTCTATAAAGTATGTGAGTTTTGTTTCTAGCTGGATCAAACCATGATCTCATCCAAGTGACTAACCAGGGGAGAAAGTTAACTTCGACTCGGTAAACCATTGCTTGTGGGTTCGATCTCTCTTGGATATCTCGGTATAATTATTGAATATAATGTAATATATATAATGTAATGAATGTCAATTATTAACATAAGTATTTTGCTGCATAGAATTAAAAAAGCCTGAATCTCTGCGATGCATTTTCGTTAATATCTGTTATTTGTCAACTTAGCTCTGTCAATAGATTACTCTACAGGCTGAATAATCGGTCGAGAGTTCTCATTACGTAAGGGAAATGTGTACTTTACACATTGGGTCATACCTTTAATTGTTCTTGTTCATTGATTTTTTTGTTACAGTGCAAATCCTAAGTAAACACCTGACATTGTATTACATTTTGAAAATTGGCTGTTTGATATCCTCCTTTTCAGCCCCGGTCGTGATTGTATTAATTAATTTTTCTTATATCTACTGTCATAAGTACGGGTCATTCTCTCTCTTTCACTTTCTATCGGTTCCTTGCATTCTCTTTCGATCTATTTCAATCATACGTAACTCCGAATCTATCAACCAATCAATGTACCAACCTACCTTTTAATGCACACACATACACACACACACACACACACACACACACACACACACACACACACGCACACACACACACACACATGTTTAATGAGCGTGTGGATATGATACCTGACAATATTATTGAATGGACAAGAAAGATAGTAATAGTATTTAAATCAAATTCATTTAACTCTATCAAAGAAGTAATTTTAAATGAAACAATACTGAAAGTTCTTTTTAATTCTTTGAGTTTGCACTCATGCAAAATGATATTTCGTGACATTATTCACTAAAAAAGAAAAACAAATTTTCTTTTATTGTTCCATTTAGAATTAATAATTCGTACGTTGATATGATAAACCTGATTTAGATATTACTCTCCCTTTATCGTCAACTCAATAATATGTTATTTTATCATCAAACTCTGAGAGTTGATTTTATTATCGCAATTAGTCAGACTCGTGAATTTAAGATATTTCAATTTCAGAATGCATTTTCATGAGGGAGGTAAGGGAAGAAATAGGCAGTAACATCACGTCAGGATGAAGTCAATAATTTTAAAAGAGATATAAAGTCGTTGCTCATTCAATAAAGACGTTCCATTTTATTTTCATCAAAATGGTTTTACCAATTTAAAATGTTCCCGTTTCTAAGTAAATTATAGACGATTACGTTCTGTTTAGTTTCTTTACAACTATATTTTCATTCATTTTAGTACATGGAGTATCATCAATCATTATTATTAATTTTTGCCACCGTTTAATTTATCTTAATTCTTCGGTTGTGATGAAAAAGCAATGATAATTAGGATAAAAGTAAATTGAAAAAATGAATAATATTGGAGTATATAATTATCTTGCTTATTTTTTATACTATAGTTCAGACCCAAACTATAATATGATTTATAATCACGATTGGCGAGCAGCTCGTAACCAGTTGATCTTAGGATCAAATTCACCTGATAGCGACGCTTTCTTTTTATTTTGGTTCCGAAGTCAGAGGTTGGTTAACAATTAGGCTGTGTACTCCTTTTCACCTTTTTCCCTTCTTCCTTGCCTTTGAGTCTTGTGAAGGATTAACCATTTGGCTGAGTAGATGTTTTCTTTCTTTCTTTTGTCAAACACCTTTTGCAGATTTTTCACCTTATTTTCGTATATAACAACAATGATGGGAAACACATGATGACAACTAAAAAAAACCCACTTACATCTTGCATGAAAAACAGTGACACAGTGATGTATGCAAAAACTGATGACGAATTCATTCCCACTTGTAAAGACTAGTCCAGGTGGACTTGTTTTGCTGAAGTTACCAAATCACATCTTCAGGGACTACTAGTGAACACATAGTTTTGGAATGATATTGTATCGAGAAATTAATTCTGTTTACAGAATGTTCAAGTGGTTAGATTATTTTACAAGAAACAGACACAAAAATTAATTCAACGCCTTACTATGCAGACAAGACAAACAGGTGATTGCTGAATATCTCTTCGACACGAAAAGAATTGTTTAGTAGCCTTTGAAGCGTTCCTAAGAACGTTTCAACTTAGAAAAAAAGAACACAAAGTTCAAAGCCTTCATGTAGACATCCCTGAAAGCTGTTCTATAGAAGATTTTACAAAATATAAGTATTCGTAAACGAAAAATAAAAGGTGGAATTACGTTTGAAGCGCGGCAGTGATAGTGAACTCTTTTTTTGCACAGTGTGTCAAAAACTTTGACTTTTAAAATAATCCTGTCATCAGAGTCCTACCTAAATGTTTATATGTATTCTAGTTCTATGTGAATGTCGATAGATAGTCAGCCTATTTTTCTTTTTACATTTATAAAACAAGGAGGTTAATGAAATATAACTAGAAATTTCAAAACATACTTCTAAGACTAGGATAATAAAACAAAATTGCTAAAGTCAATATCGTGTCACCCAAAAACCTCTAACAAGTTACTGCTTATACACGCATTATGGGTCTGTATCACTGATCCGTTAGAATAGCAGTTAAAGAAAACGTAATGATAGCATTAAAAGATATAGATCTTTCTGGGGAAAAAAAACATTGCATTACTAGTTCAGGCAACGCTGTGTCTTCAAAAAGCAAATTTTAGGAGTAAATTTCAGGCTAGATAAAGGTCTTCAAACCAATGAATACGCCGTGAAACAACAAATATAACCCGTCTTATCATCTCGCTGAGCAACAATACTAATTTAAAGAAAGATATTTTGTTTAATCTTTGTGTCAATAGAATTATGCTCGGATAAACAATATGGTGTGTAGATTGTGAGCTTGACCCTGGGTATATATATCTCTGGCTCCATCTGTAAGAACCCCGTCTTCCCTACCTGGGGTTGTCTGCTTCAATGAATATGGCTTCTTTATTTTTCTCCGGCAAATCAATGATATGGCTTCCCAGGGATCGGAAGCCACGGTTAGAAGACAGTATCCTGAATTATTATTCAACTGGACGTTCTATCCGGGAGTTGAGAGAACAGCTGCAACGGCTGAAACAGTCTTGTCTGATGAAAGACTGATCGCCATTTCAGTAACTTACGAGCTTTTGAATGAAGTTGGTGTTGAAAGATTTAACATTGTGGACATTTCGTCAGAATGAGGACTTTCGAAATGTCCTCCAGACACAATGCCTCTATATTACTATTTTTTCTGATATCAGACTTTTGACTGCCTTGGCCTCTTTCCTGGAAAAAGATGCAAAAATCTGACAAATTGACTGATCTGGAACCCAACTAAAAAACATGACCGTTCATAGAGAAGGTTAAATGTTTTGATTCCCCAAGATCAAATTTCTGTAGAGACTGGGCCCCAAATTTACACCACAAATTGAATTTCTTCCGTCGAGAAAGAGAATTTGCAGCTTATTCTATTTCTTCTCCGACTTCATGATTCAGTTAGCTTTTGGGTGAGACTAACGGAAAAGAAATAAAGTGCAAGACAGTGACCTTTTATAAATTGACAGTGGTAGCCATGATATTTAAAATGCTAACCATTGCTTGGCTTTGAAGAACTTATTTCATATCAAGACAATATTTTTTCATTTGTTCTTGTTTTTCTCTTCGGGAGGGGGAAGTTTTTTCTCTGTTAGACGATTCTGTCTATCCACCCTCCCTACATCGTGTCCATGTTCTTTCTGTCATGCACATTCTGAACGGAACTCTTTGCTGAGCTTTTGAAATGTGTTTTCATGTTTCTAGATTTTGGAATACTTTGGATATCATAGTTGAAAAGTAACCAGTGTGAAATATCAATCTTTCTGACAAAGCAATTTTCTACCTTATATGTACATATACATATACATATATATATATATATAAATATATATATATATATATATATATATATATATATATATATATATATATATATATGTATATGTATATATATATATATATATGTATGTATGTATATATATATATATATATATATATATATATATATATATATATATATATATATATATATATATATGTTTGTGTGGGGGGCAGTAATAGATATACAACAAACCTATGTTTATGCATTGAATAGATCTTCAACTTGAAATTGTGTGGTTTCAATATGATTAAATTTCCATTCGTGGTACATTTGAGATTGTATATTCTCTTCCACGTAATGGCATCAGAATGTATGATATGTAATAAACCAGCTAGACAAACCTTTCGCATGTTATGCATACAACCCCACACATCACCCCAAATACATACACACATAAACACACACGCACACACACTTATGTATAATTATACAGACACTTATATAGTCAAGATTTTCAGATGATGTCATTGATTTTCGTATCAAAATCGTCAGCTTGAATACAAAACTGAAAAAAAGGAACTGTCTGAAATGAAAAGCAACACTCAGTACAGATACATAACGTCGGTCACCATAGCTACATAGCTTTCTGAGGAGAAGAACAATACTTACTATACCTACAGAGCTAATGGAACTGAAAGAAAACAAACACCCAATATAGCTCAATTGCTATCTGAACTAAAGAACATGAGTCACGATAGCTGAGTTGCTATCCGATCATAAGAAATATCAGTCACAATAGCTTGATTGCTATCTAAAATGAAAAACCTCATTTACCATAGTTAAATTGCTATTTGAACTGGAAAACATCAGTCACAACAGCTAAATTGTTATTTGAACAGAAAAAAACCAGACACAATAGCTAAATTGGTATTTGAACTGAAAAACATCAGTCACAATAGCTAAATTGCTATTTAAACAGAAAAAACATCAGTCACAATAGGTACAATAGCTAAATTGAACTTGAAAACATCATTCACAATAGCTAAATTGCTATTTAAACAGAAAAAACATCAGTCACAATAGGGATATTGCCATTTGAACTGGAAAACATCAGTCACAATAGGGATATTGCCATTTGAACTGGAAAACATCAGTCACAATAGCTACATTGCTATTTGAACAGAGAAAACATCAGGTACATTGCCATTTGAACTTGAAAACATCAGTTGCAATAGGTACATTGCTATTTGAACTGGAAAACATCAGTGACAATAGATAAATTACTATTTGAACTGGAAAACATCAGTTACAATAGCTACATTGCCATTTAAACTGAAAAACATCATTCACAATAGCTAAATCGCTATTGAAAGAAAACATCAGTCACAATAAATTGCCATTTGAACTTGAAAACATCAGTCACAATAGCTAAATTTCTATTTGAACAGAGAAAACATCAGTCATAATAGTTAAATTGCTATTTGAACAGGAAAAACATCAGTCACAATAGGTACATTGCCATTTGAACTTGAAAACATCAGTTGCAATAGGTACATTGCTATTTGAACTGGAAAACATCAGTCAATATTAGCTACATTGCTATTTGAACTGGAAAACATCAGTCACAATAGGTACATTGCTATTTGAATAGAGAAAACATCAGTCGCAATAGCTACATTGCTATTTGAATAGAAAAACATCATTCACAATAGCTACATTGCTATTTGTACTGGAAAGCACAGTCACAATACAGTTGTATGTAACACGCTTAACGAACCCAGAGATAGTGCCGGAGGACTGAAAATATGAAATATAAAATGTCAAAAAAATATTTTCTTTTCTTTTCTTAGAAATATCACCCTACGCTCTTAATGACAAGACACATTTGAAATGTAAATCGTTGCTAGATCGCTTCAGCAGTTTGTGTTCAGCAGGATTCATGCTTGTTTTTTTTCAAGTAAGACAATTTTTATGATTGCCACTCAATAAAAAGTGAGAAAGACAACTTATTCATTGATCACCCCCAATATCAGCACCACTATGGCATGCTGCAAAATCATACTGATCACCTGACGGTTTTTACTTTTAACAGAATCTGTTTTCGACAAAAATAACAAGAACAACGAGAATAATCCTCAGAAAATTAAGGGGGTGACCTGAATGTAAAATTTACATTCCTCTATCATGATGCAAAATGCAACCAACTGACTGTCAGGAGGCTACCTTACTGATTATTTCATTTGACAAGTATTAGATATTAACGAAAATGCATCATACACATACATGTGGACTTATTTCATTCTGAAAAATACATTCATACACACATACACATATGTGCACACTCACACACACACACATAAACGCACACATTTCCATTGTTTAAAACATGGGAGACACTGTATAATCTCTCCCTCGAACACACACTCAAATATCTCTCTGACTATCTCTCTCTCTCTCTCTCTCTCTCTCTCTCTATCTATATATATATATATATATATATATATATATATATACATATATATATATATGTATATATATGAATGGAATTAATATATTTATATGCAAAATGTTTTTGATATCTCTTTTATTCATCACATATACAGTACAAAAGTTCCAGTGACCTTATACTACCTGAATAGAAATTAGGGTCGAGTTTGACCCTGCGACAGGCAGGCTTATTCTTATTTTGGTTTGGCATGCTACTCTTTCTTTCCCCTAACGTGATGTGAACTCATGACTAACGAAAATGCATCACACAGAAGCAGACTAATTTATTTCTTTCAAATTAATGCATTTATACAAAAATATATTCTTATGATTTTTATTCTTTATTATATATACTATACAAATAATGTAGTAATCATCTCCATTAGGAATAAAAGTTAGAAAAGAGTTTGACCCTGCAGCAGACAGACTTGTTCTTAGGGTTTGGCGTGATGTTCTTTCTTTGACCTTTTCATTTTATTCTTCGTATTGCCTCGTCTTCTACTTGTTTCAATTATTCGTATTTTCGGAGCCGAGCATTGATCTTCGTTGTAACCTGGGTAGATAATATAAATCCGAAACTACATCCAACAGAAATCAGCCTTCGATATCCCTGAAGGTGTAAATAAAATAAAAAAAAAGAAAGAAAAAAAGATGGAAATGATTCGTCACAAGATCTTTTCATAATGTCATAACAACACTCCACGAATGTAGGTAAAAATCTGAACGAAATGTCAACAGAGTGCAAAATTGGAAATTAGCTGAAAGAATATGTATTGGATCCTCAAGGGACGAGGAAATGCAATAGAAATGATTTGATAGTGAGCGAGAGATTGAAACGAAAAAGGAATACATGTTGGGTTAGTCGCTCAAAAGAAACTGTCACGTGACCAACGTCTTTCGGCACCGTCCAATGTTAGGGGTGATCAACTAAAATTTGTAAAAAAACGTGGTTACCAATAAATAGATTACTTCTCTCGTCTTCTGTAGGGCATGGAACAAGTCTTAACTTTCAAAAGGCAAGCGTGAATGAAACCGGACACAAAATAAGGGACGAGTTCAGGATATTGTAAATTGTACATTGCCACGAAAAAACCTATTTTGTTGAAAAAAAACAACAAAAAAAAAAAACGAAAACGAACAGACCTTTTTGGTTCGGCCTGCACGCGTGATACATATACACAGGCATTACCCTTGCAGTCATCAAGCCAGTCAGACTCACGTGAAAACGGAAGAAACTTACGTTGACAATCTCGGTGACAGTTTTGATTGCGTGTTTCGAACGGCAAGCTCAAAGAAAAAAAAAAAATGAAGGCTGGAGTTGATGGAAAATTTTGAGCGGGATCAAGTCCAAATGGTGGAAACTTTTTTCAACGAATAGATACGTCGAAAATGAAACAAAATTCAAAGATCAAAAAAACAAAGGAATGATATCCACGCAATCCAATGTTGTTTTTCTCTTACGTATCTACCGTGGCTCTCTGGCACAGGAACGGAGGAAAACAGTTGAGTGAAAAAAAAAAAAAAATGAATAATCCGATCAATACGAAATAATTGAAAAATAAAACCGGGGATTTCTTAACTTGTATTAGATAAAAAGCGAAATAAACTTTTGTTTCAAGATCTATCTATTATTACTTGGAATATTTTTTTCTTAATTTCATGAAATTTCTTTTCCTTAATGTGAAAAAAAAATAAATAAATAAATGTGCTTTGCTGCAAGAGAAGGGATTTCCAACCCCAACTTCATTGCTCGGACAATAAATGAGATGAAAGAAAAACTGGTCTAAAGAATGATATTATTATTATTATTATTATTACTACTACTACTACTACTACTACTACTACTACTACTACTAATAATAATAATAATAATACTGGGCAACCGATGTGGAACTGTATATCGCAGAATTACTGCGACCTATGAGTACTAGGAGAGGAGGGCTGGAGATTTGAGGAGACTTGCTGTCACTCAAACTCCAGCGGTTACCACAAGGCAACTGGTGTGAGATTCCAAATAATAATAATAATAACAATAATGACAATAATAATAATAATGTTCATGCTTCAATCAGAAATAATAGCACAATACTATCAAGTATATGTTATATATCATATACTGACTGTAACAGTTTTATAAATATTCTGATTCTTTTCCTTGTAGCTTGACCAAAATTCTTCAAAAAAAAAAAAAAGAATATCTAAGAATGTAAGTAAAATCGAGAACAGCTCTAGTTTGTCACGAAATAAAAACTATCACATGACTAACATCTCTTGACAGCATGTCGTTTAGGGTGATCAATTAAAAAAAAAATAAAATTGATCAATGAATAAGCTACCTCTTTTTTTTTAATAAGCAATGAGCACCCCAAAATTATAAATTAAAAAACAAAATAAAAACAATGACAGTAAATGAGACAAAAAAGGCGATGAATTCGGCATACATTTACATTGAAAGTTCAACCCTTTGCAACCACTAAAAAAACTATTTAGAGGAAGGATTCGAAAATAGCAATAAAATGTCTTTTCTGCTGATGATAAATATCTTAACTTTCATTCCCCTAGCTCTATAGTTGTGGCTTGCACGCTTGATACATACATACACAGCCAACCAGAGAGACGGACAGATATCCAGACTAACTTGAAAATTAGAGAAAACATTATGTTTAGTTTCGTGCAAACTTTGGTCCACATTTTCATTCATCTTTTTTATCACAACGTTTCGGCCGTCGTACTCTACGGCTGTCTTCCGGTAACACTTGGATGTATTTTCGAACATAAGGGCGACCGTTTGCATTCCATGGGCTCACTTCGTCTGGATGGTCGAAAACATATTCACTCATTAAGTGAAGAAGGCCGTAGGATACAACAACAAATTCTAAGTGTAGAAAAAAAATTATCTAAGTTAAGGGAAAAAGTCTGCACCAAACTCTACATAATAATATTCCTTCATTGAAGAAATTCAGATTGAAGAAACTTATGAGGACTTTTTAGGTGGCAGTTACATCAGCAGTCTTCAGCTGTGAACAGAATTGAAATTTGGCAGAAGGAATATGTATAGATTCCCCAAGGGCGGACGAAATGCAACGAAGATGATTCGATTGTGAGCATGGGTTTTGAAATGAGGAAAAGAACATTTGGCAAAAAGAAAGTAAAAAGGGACTGAGCTAGGAATTTCAGCATGTTGGGATCAAAATGAGAAAATGAGTTTTCAGAAATAAATACAATAAAAGAAAATTTCTATCACTGAAAACAAGAAAGTGTAATGTGATCTGGTATTTTTCACTTACGTTTGAGTCGTAGCTTACTGGCCCTAGAATGGGAAAAAGTAATGTAAGGAACAACTCAATCAGAAAACAATATACATATTTTCCAAGAATAATACAGAAGGCTATATATATATATATATATATATATATATATATATATATATATATATATATATATATATATATATATACATGAGATGAAACACGAAATGATAACCGTATATAGCTAAAAAAGATATCATCAAAAACGTTGTGGCCATAGGAATATTTCTGTTTTGCACTATAACATTCAGATGGTACACCCGAAGTAGGCCGTAGAGTGGATCAACTGAGAAGCATTCAATTGTCAGGAAAAAATTCTTTGATTGAAAACAATACCTGTTATAAAGTCTAATTCATAATAACTAAGGATTATGTTTTCCAATTCTCAATGCATTGAGAGAATTCCTTTATCCTATTAAAGAAAAAAATTGATTGAGTTGTCTCTCGGGAGTAGATATTTCAGTTTCACTACTCTGTTCCCATCCTAACACCAACCTGTCATGTTATGGGTTAGAAATTTATTAAGGATTTGATATCTGCTAGAATGCAGGTTAGGGTTTTTAACCTAAAAATAAGTTTTTCGTTGATTTGAAAAAAATTGTATTTTCTCTACAAAACGCCTGTGGTTCAAGTCAGGAATCAACAGACAAGAGACTAAATCCAGCCTGCGGCTTCATTTTATCCGGCCTACAGTATTCATTGAATATGTGATGCAGCATACGGAATTTCCTATTCTTTCCTTATCTGTGGTTAGTGAATAATACAAAGAATCGAAAAGAAGCATTTCCTTTGCATTGGCTCTTCATGAATCAATGTTCTATTGCTAAAATTTTTCAGCACTACGAATTCCTGATGATCTATAATATTCTAAAAATTTGACAAAATTTAATACCCTTCCAATAAATGAATTTTGATTAATTTTGAGTACATTGGAGCTTAGGTAGGGAAATGAGCGTCCGTGCATAATAAGTGCCCAACGAACGATCTCTGAAAACTTGATATTCTTCCTATTTTTTAAGGTTCCAACACTCGTTTTTGAAAATATTTGAAGCTTTATCAATCTGCATTAGGTTTTCAAGCTTTGTGAAGAGGATGAAACTTGGCTATATAGCTCGAGAAATAAAGAATATTTCGTTTTTAAAAAATGGTTAATCGGGCACTTATTATGCGCAACAACACATATATCTGTATAATGAAAAATATTTAAGTAATAAAAGATCAGGCTGTTTCCATGGTATTGTATGATCATGGTTTCATTTTTTTTTCATTTGTCTCTGTCGGCAAAACATTAAAAAAAAAAAAAATTCTAATCCGACCCAACTCCCAAAAAATTTTGCCGACCCCTTGATGGAGTCATCAAATATTGGGAACGTATAAGATATCAAAATGATAAGGACCGATACTATACTCTCATCTTACCTGAATAGCAGAGTTTATTTATCATAAAATGTGCAGTTTATTTCATTTAATTACGATAGTAGTTTCAAAATGAATCAGAAAATAAAGAAATACAACGAAAAGTGTGAATACAAATAATTTCAATGGAAATATACAGAATTCAAGACGCCAGACAAATGCATTGGATGTGACACAAAGTCTATTGTTGGATATGTTTCAGTCATTGCTCGTTTCAATCATTAACCATTTGTTTGACAATTTTATTAAATGCTAGTCCGATAATCTGTCAATTTCTGTACTCAGTTAACTCTAAGGGCTTAGGTTTTCTCTACCTAATGAAAGATGGTCAAATATCTACAGGTGAGAATGATGAAGATGAAGATGAAGGGGCTGTTGGGAAGGAAGACGACCATTGACTTCTCGGAGCAACGACAGGCTCACCTTCTTATGCCAGAAATCAGTGGTGGCCCGTCAATGAAATTAGGTGTAGAGTCTTTAGTGGCAGGGGATTTTCCAGTAATGGGGGTTGCGAAGTGGATTATGGTCTGGAAACTAGATTCATCCAACTCACTGGGGATGCCTGCTTTTCTTTATTTCATCAGTGGAGAGATTTGGGTGTCATGAACAGAACTTTTGCCTCTTTCCGACACAGAACCACTAGAAATATCAATTGGTTCGGAACCTTTTGACGTGCACTAGGTTTACGGCTGTTATCTATCTTTCGCTGGAGCTGAAAAGGTGCAATCGTTTTCTTTTGTACCTGATCTTCACTCCAAGCTGAGGTTCAAAACATTAGATCAGCTGTTAGTGGGGGAAGGACTCACCTTCATAAACTTCTTTTAGTTATGCCTGCCACCCGAAAATTCTTTCTTTGTTCAGCAGGGTGTGGAAGACAATCTCTTTTGTCGGACATCAGCCTAGAAATTGCGGTCGAACACATATGCAGATTTTTCCTCCTGCCTGACCAATGGATTTTTTTAAGTGAGGGCCAAACGCAGCCTTTGAACCAAAGGATGACATTCTATGCTGGTCGGAGGTAGCACGAACGGGGGCAGGATTCTAAGGTCACAGGTTTAAAATGAGTGTCCTTCGTTTTGTGCCTGCACGCTTGCCGAGGGGGTGTGCCGCCGCTTTGCAGGAATATTTGAACTGTATGGGTCATGACAACTCGATCCTACTTCTGTTTGGACCACTAGAATAAGACAAAAAAAGAACGTCGATCGATAATAATTGTAATGTTTATGCTTTAAATTCAGTCAACTGAAGACGAATAAGTCTCTTACTACTATCGGACAATAAATTCACTTGAAATAAAAATTCCTAAATACTACCCCTTAGTGAAAGAATTTTATCTAAAAAATTTTGAGAATTTGACACAATACTACCATTAATACTGTTCCCCCCTGCTGCTGTTACTTCTCCTATCGTTACAGACAACTCAGAAATATCAGTAATGACACAGTTTCAGCTGAAACAACTCAAAACTTGTTATTTTAAATGTTCTGACATTTTAGACTCGTCTTCATTTGATTGCTTTGTTTTTTTTCACGACTTTTTGGCTGAAGTCGATTACCCCCCGACAGTGAGCAATTCAAGATTGGAGCCATTTATGATATCTCATCCAATAAGTATGAAAATGAAATTAAAAAAAAACGTTATCACAGTTGATAATTGACAACTGTAGTGTCAAAATTGGAAATCTTGTGAAAATTCCATCGAACAATAAGTATGATCAGAATAAGTTCTGATTATGACATCACTGGTGTTTTCCCTCTGGAAAACATTCAAAATAAAATGAATAAAAAAATTCAGAGAAATCCTGAAGAATCTAAATGTTATTGATAACCTTTCAAAATCGGACCATAAGAGAGCTTTTTTTTAAAGAGGGGTTTATCGGAGTGCTGATGCCAATTTCAAAGTATTTATACAAAACTGTAGGGTCAGGAACGTGCAAACACATGGATGTACAAACTACATCTATAAAAAAGGGTAAGACATTTTGACACCTCTGGTGGCTACGGTGGTTCAACTCAAAACTTCTATGTCTACCTCACTACTGCCAGCGGATTAAACTACAACAACAATTACTCATATTACTTCTATTTAGGCAACAAGAAGGAACATGCTTTATTACTGAAATTTGGATAACTTCATCATCATCATCATCATCATCATCAATCTTTTATTAGCATTTTAAGACCTTCCATAGGAATCGCTAAACCTTTTTATGATCGGCATAGCGGGGCCAAAACTTTCTGAACTCATTCTGTTCGTTTCGCCATTCTTGAATCCACGTTCGATCTCTGAGGATCCATGCTTTGAGTCGTTATGACTATCAGTTGTCAGTAATTCATTCAATTTGACCAGCTCATTTCTATTTGAGTTCCGTAATGAATTTTATGATGTCCCAGACTCCAAATTTATTCCTAATATACTGAGCTGTCTTATGATCTCTCCTTGTGATGTTGAGCATGATTCCGTCATGCGCACGTTGTATGGTTTCCACTTCGAGAGTAAGTCTCTTGGTTAGGTCCCATGTTTCAACTCAATATATGACTACCGGGAGAGTGCGTTGGTTGTATATCCTTCTTTTCTGGACTAATGGTATTTTCTATTTCTTGATGGTTGAACATGATCTACCAAACGCTGGACATCTCAGAGTGATTTTTTGTTTGGTTAATTCTTCTTTTGAGAATTGGGAGGAGATTCAATGTCCTAAGTAGATGTAGTGGTCAACTTTGTTCAGCTTTGAGATTTCGATTCTGATCGTTTTTCACAACATGTTTGTTGCACATGGCCTTTCTTTTGCTGAAGTTTACGTGGGGGCCAATTTTTTTGCTTATCTCGGACAGTCCTGTGTAAAGTTCATGTCCAACGATTAACAATTGATAACTGTTGATGATTCCCCTGTTAATGTAGTCACTACATTCCAGCCAATTAATTGAACCACCGTAACCACCGGTGTGGGCAAAAAGTTATATCCCTTCGTATATGCTTGTGTGTGTATGTGTATTTGTTAGTGTTGGTTTATGTAGTTGTGTGTTTCAGTGTTCCTGGCCTTTTGCATCAGTACTCAACAATTAAAAAAAAAACTCTTCAATTGCTTTTGAGCCTCATTTTGACGTTTTAATAGCTTTTAGATGTTCAAAAAAGTAAACGTTTCTATATGTTTTTTTTCACTCGGTTATAGATATTTTCGACTGAAACACGCCTGTGAGGTCATGAAAGGAATAAATTCTGATCATATTTATTCTTCGATGGATTTGCCTTATAAGACTTGACTTCGAATTATGACGCTAGTCCAATCATTGACCGTAGAGGGAAGTTCATTGTTTTGAATTATATATATATATATATATATATATATATATATATATATATATATATATATATATGTGTGTGTGTGTGTGTGTGTGTGTGTGTGTGTGTGTGTGTGTGTGTGTGTGTTGAAATAATGGATTCAACACGCAAACATGTTTTCTCTCTTTCGGGGGCTCCTGTTGAACGCGAAAAAAAAGCTCAAAAGGGCAGAAACATAAACATACTTGCCTTGCAAATCTATGATTTTACCATATATAAGGCTCTACATTCAGTTAACCCAATGTTTAATGCATCGAGTACTTTAATAAATAAATGCATTACACATCGGATATAGAATTATTGATTTGTTCTTTTATATATATATATATTCATGCTTAATACCGATTTCAATTTTTATATTGCATTTTACACCAGAAGTGGATCGGTCGAAATGTAATGACTATATTAAAGATGAAAAAAAGAGATAAAATTCCGTGAAAAAGTTGCTATACCATTCTGGACTTATAATTCAAGTAATTTTTCTATCTCAGAAAAATGAAGAAAATAAAATTTATCAAAAGGGTTTAGTGGAGTACTGATGCCAATTTCCGAATATGTAGACGAATTGATATGACCAGGAACACACAAACACAGAGACACAAAAATTGCACAATCTGACGCATCTATAAAAGAGAGGTAAAACAGTCTCTTATCGAATAGCTATTCGATGATGATGTGTATAACTCTCATATCAACGTTGCAAAATCGAAATCATTATCATCAATAATGTTTCTTCCGTTTGTGAAGAGAGCTTCATTTTTAGGCGCATCCCAACATTTTCCAGAATATCGCATTTTTCTCCCCCCCCCTTTTTTTTATAGATATGTGGTTTCGTTTTTGGTATTTTTTTCCAGACCCGGGCTTTCTTGTTTCTTCGTTTGATGAATCAAAGAAGTTTGCATGGGCGAATGGAACCTTTCTTGATTTATCGTTACCGAAACCTAATAACCTTTCTCACCATTGTTCTGATTCCATCGACTGTGAAGAGAGAGGAATTCGAAAAACCAAAAAAACAGGAACGAACCCTGAGAAATGTATTTCGTTTTTCATTTTCCTTTACAAATTTCACCTTTTAGATATTCCTTTACGTTTCTTTTACTTTCTCATCTCTCATTGCACGAGCTTTTAAGGAAAGAAAGCTCCACTTTGGCATTGACGTTCTTTGCAATATAAATCCCCGAGGCGCTAATATTATACACCCATCAATAATTACAAAAAGTTATCCAGGAAATCCCGATATATACCTACATGGCATTTGTATGCATACACAGAAATAAATGTGTTTTGTGTGGAAGCACATGCTGTATGCATATGCATACATACACACAAATATATTTATCTGGGAGTGTCTATGTGCCTACCGATACACAGATATAGATATGATATATAAGAACACACACACACAGGCATATATATTTATATATATTCATACTGAAGTGCCAAAATATTGTAACAAACGACATGTTGCAAGAATGATGGTAATGGTCTTGTAAACATTGCCCATGTTATGGACAAAAGTACACAAACACATAGGATAATCTTTAGTGCGTAATGTTGATGTGTTGAATATCGCAGTTATGACATGGATAAATGATTTGTGGGACTTTAATGAAGGGAAAATTCTTATAGCTACAAATGTCCGAACATTTTGAAGACAAAACATCCTCATTATTGATACTGTTAATTTGTGGTGAAAATGTAAGGGGATCAATACAAAGATGAATAACGATCAACAAGCAACAGTGCATTGACATGTCAAAACATATCTATACAAACAATGAATCAAGGCTTTCTTCTCAAATACAATTCAATAGAAAGTCCTAGTGGCACACATAAAGATAGTTTCAATCAAGGTGAAGGAAGGAATGCGTCATCAAACAAAGAACATTGATCCTTATCGTGTATGGGGCTGCATAACGGCAGGCCCCTAACAGTACTCCTTTTTACTAATTCCCTTGGTGAAAACATCTCCAATGGGAAGTAAGCTTCCAAACATGGCCAAATATTGGAAGTATTCTGTCTGGCCCATTGAGTCCCACTTTCTGTTAAATGAAGTGAAGTGTACGGTAAGTATCCTCATCCTGGGATAACGATGGCATTAGGGTGCACTGTGGGAAAACAACAAGTTCGTGCAAACAGTGTGACGGGCAGCCTTCTAGGGGAAAACATTGGGTCATCACTCATATATAAGATACTCTCTTGCAAAAAGACAGCCTCAGTACGATGGAAGAGCAAGTACTCCCCTCCAGGGAAACCGTCTTTTATAATCATAGTGGCTTTTTTCCAGCCGCACAATACACTATGTTACAACGCCCTGTCACAACGATATGGAAAATGCTAAATTACGTTGAATTCCCAACCTTATCACAGTGAACACAGAGAATATGTGCTGAACCAACCAATTCGATTTGTAGAATATCATGTTATGACATGAAACAGTTGGAAACAGAGAAGACAGATATTGAGGTCTGTTAGTGCCAGTGCCAAGCTGTGTGAGCACAAATAGGGCCAGATCCTTATTAAGCAGGTAATCACAATTTCACACTCATCAGTGCATATATACACACACACACACACACACACACACACATATATATATATATATATATATATATATATATATATATATATATATAAGACTTACCGATTATTTAATGATATTTCATAAAGAGGGGTTTTCGCCTTGGAATTTGGAATTTGCCAAGAGCATACTTAACGTCTTTTATTTCAATGAGTACACTCACATTAATGGTGTCATTTCAATTATTAATGAGACTGGCGCAACTTTAAACAAGCCTATATCCACTAGAAACTGCTCGATCTGTATCTAAAATTGTCGGGAAGCGAGTGAGGAAAAACCCTTGAATTCTCGATCAAGAACATCTATCTTCCTTAAATTTCGGATATCAATTCCAGGGATTTTGCAACCTGATCCTTTTTTGTGTGGGATGTTCCAAATATCTCCAACAGTTGTTGCCCCAAAGGAAAATCGGTCGAATCTTCGTCCGATCTGGACGGCAGAACTCGCAATTCAGTATTCTCTCATCTGAAAGCCATGTTCTAGCTAAAATGTGGTCGTATCGAAAACTTTACGTACAGTGTATGGACAGTTGATTATGTGTATTTCATACAATAAACATTTCTTCATTCGATTATGAATAAATTGAAAAACCCCATGGGTAAATCTTCATGGCACACCCTGTATTTGAATTACTAATACGATTATACTTTATCAACTAAGATAACAATCAGATAATGCTTCCGAATCTTTTAAGCAACTCAATTAGATTTTTTTTAATTCACAAATATCTCATTCTTTTTTGAGATTAATTCACCTATGAGAGAATATATAAAAAAAATTCTAATATTTAAGCTTAACGGTTATTCTGTGGGAATGATCGTGAAAAAACAGTTGTTTTTTTAAGCTTTTAAACTTGGATGAAGCTGAAGCCAGTGAGTTATGTCAGCAAAATGTTATTTTCTGAACTATTTGTCTTTCCAAATTGAAATTAATCCATCCTGTCGGATAAAACCATTTAAATACTGATCTTCCATATACATATGTATATAAAACTTGAAATAGCTAAAGATATATATATATATATATATATATATATATATATATATATATATATATATGAATTATTACTTATGCGTATATAGATTTTATTCAATCATATATTTTCAGCAGCAGCAATAGCTATTACAAGTTTACTGCTGGTCAAAGGTCTTTACTAACCCCTTTAATGACAACCACGATTGAGCTAACCTTTAACATGCCTTACTGGCAAACTTTTCTCATCTTTATGGCTTTTCCCGCTACTTTTACTGACCTCAGGCTCCAATCCGTTGGCTCTTGCCCCTCTATTGTCATTCCTTTTTGCTAAGTGTCCAACCAATCTCAATTTTTGTTGTGTGACTATTCGTGTAATATCCTTTACGTAAGTCTTTCTCTTGTCGATGTTGATCTTTTTGAATATCTTAAAGTTATCCCTGACACTGCCTTTTCTGTGGTTCTTTATGCAATTCTAAGTTCTTTAAGATGAATTCTGTTTTGTAGCCTTAACTCATAGCTGCTTTTATGCATTCACTGTACACATCACACTTTAAACACTTTGGAAAGATGCACTTTAATATGCCAAATGTTTTTCCAGTAGATGATTATGATTATATTCATTTCGCTCCAGGGTCTTTCTCGAACTTAATTGACTGGGTGCTAGGTGATCGTCTTGATAAACTTTTTCTGTGGCATTCTAATGGGCTTTTTTTGACTTTATCGTTAAACATTACTTTTGTCTTTGTTCTTTTCATCTCAAAGCCTACCTTTTTGGTTTCTTTATTTATATACTTTCCGATCTTTCTGTGACATAGAAACATTATAATCGAATCTCAAGTGGTTCATATATCCTACATCAATATTTTTCTCACCTCCCCCCCAGTAAATTCCAAAAAGACATTTTCTAGGCTCGCTGTAAATAGTTCACATGATATTGTATCTTTTTCTTTAACTCCTTTTTCTATCTCAATCTCGTTTTGATCTTTATGCAGAGTAAATATCGCTTTGTCATTTTCGTATATATTCTGAATAATGTGTTTGTTTTTCTTGTTAACACCTTGTTCTCACATTGCATTGAGGTCGGTTGTAGGTTCTACCGAGTCAAATGCATATGCATAATCAACAAATACCAAAAGAGCTATTGTAATGTAATTGTTTTATTGTATTCACATAGCCTTTTGTTGAAAAGCTGCTTCTTGAGTCTCCTTGTTTATAGGTTGTACAGTGTCAGTTTGTGTGTATTTCCGCGAATAGTTTATGTATCTTAGGCAATAGTTTAATTGGACAGTAGTAGATGAAGCTGCAATTATTGCCTTCCTTGTGTGGTAAGGTCACCACTCTTAGACGGATGTTTTGAGGGATTTCTATTTTTCGTATGTTCTTCAGGAATACTAGTGCTTGTCCTTTGTGGAAGATCTTTCATGCATTTTCTTTGAATTTCTGCAGTTTTGCTATCGTCGCCTGGAACTTTTCCAAAGTTGATATTTTGTAGTGTATGCACTACTCGGTCTTATGTTATATCTGGGATATCACATTATCAATTGCCGTAACAGCTTGTGGTACTTGTATTTCTAAATAGTTCACATTTCCATTATAATTTTCAATTATTCTTGACAACTTGTCTGTAAATTTGATAATTACATTATTTCTGCAGGATGCTTGTTGGGATGATCTGCGACCTAGGTGAGTTCAAAACTCGCCCCTTTCCTCTATTATCAGCGTTATGTTTTTCGCCCTTCTTTCGTACATTCTTTTGTTTATTAGTTCGTTTAAATCTCGTTTGGATTTGGTCTAATGAATTTCTGTCTCCACTTTTCTATTGCTTTTGGGTATTTCCCCGAGTCATCGTTTACGTTTGTAATGCCTACCATCTACAGCTCCCTTGATTATATTTATCAGGTGCATACACTTTCCCTATATGCTTCTTTTGCTATTCAACAAGGCCTGAAATTTCTTTTATATTGTTGCTCAGAAATTAGTGATCTTCTTCATATATATCTTCTTAGGTCATTTTCTTTCTTAAGAATAATTTGGTTCCTTTCATTTTAAAGTTAGATTCAGTCCAGCATACTACCATTCTATGGTCACTCCCAATATTTATTTTGCTCGTAACGTGATGAAATTAATGTTTCTGATCTTGTCAGCTATTATGAAGTCACTTTCATTTTTGTTAAACCATATGACTTGCTTAGAGTCAACTTCCAAATATTTCGTTTTAGAAAAATGCGTTAATTATCTTTAATCATGCCAGTCAACTTCTCAGGCAGTCTTTCTCTATATATGTATACTAACTGAAATACTCAGCGTTGTCTGGGGAAAATCACTTAAAATCATCATCATCATCATCATCATCATCATCATCATCATCATCATCATCATCATCATCCTTTTAACGTTCGTTGTTGGCCATAGACCTTCCCCCGGATTCGCCACAACTCTTTATCATGAGCGTCGCTGAGCCAGTATTTCCTGATTTTGTGTAGATCATCTCTCCATCTTTTATTTTATCGGCGTCAGTTTTGCATGTGATCTATAGGGATCGATAATGTGTGTCCTGATGTCCATTGGTTGTATTTTATTCTTGCAACATGGCCTGCCCATTGCCCTTTGACTGGGAAGCAAGAAAAATCTATAAAGATTTCTTAAAACACCGGTCAAGTAGGTGTAGACCCTCTAAAACCTGAAAGATTATTTTTTTCTGAAAACTGAGGATTCATTTGATCATTGTTGGCGTTAATAGTCTGCGTGTCAAAGCTGACTAAGGCATTTGAATTATGTCCATGTTCTATTGCTATGTTTTGTCCATCGTTTTTCCTCAGAGAAAACATCCTACTAGTCGGTTTACGCTATTAGTACTTATACAATGAGAAATTCACATCCATACTCACTTATGATCAATGGAGAATAAGGGAAGAGTTTAGCATCATATCTACATTGTAAATATATCCCTTCTGACTTCTTGCTTCCATTCTATGATGCGTAGTTTTCGATATTTTTCGCATACAAATGCACATACTTACGCATATACTTAAAAAATTCATAGTCCATCTATCTATCTATCTATCTATCTATCTATCTATCTGTATCTCTCTCTCTCTCTCTCTCTATATATATATATATATATATATATATATATATATATATATATATATATACGCGTGTGCAAGTATACACATATCTTTTCAATATATCATTTTCCATACTGTCAATCACCACTACCATTCTGTTGGATTATCTGATATCCACACAATAAACATCGTTATGTGTATTAGGGCTTTCTTTTCATTCTACTGTCGACTTTATCGATCATTTGATAAATAACTGTTTTGTCATTTTCATATCTCCCTAATCTTGAGGGCCAAGAGAAATTCTAAGATCATAAAAAAGATCACTCCAATAATGTACGGGAATCCTCTCAAACAACCATTATCATACCCTGATGAAATCTGATTCGTATTAGCTTCTTTATTCTTTTAGCTTCTTGTTATATAAATGAAGCCATTTGAAATACTTTCTTTTAATATTTGTCATAATTTCGCAAATAATAATCAAATCCCGTGAACCAATCTTGTGTTCACAGATTTTTATAATTGTTAACGATGACTCCTTCTGCTTCGTCTATGTTTATCACCTTTTGTGCTTTTTCTGGATTTTTGAAACATATACTCTCTCTTAAAAGCGTACTGATTCAAAAAAAAATTTGATAGGAAAATCCCACCATGAAATCGATCAGGGTCACGTCAAGTCATCCACAGCGATTAAATCGACATTATCAATAAATTATCTATTCGAATAAATATAATTATTCAGTGTGATCTTCCACATTAAAAGAAAGTCATAATAATCATCTAAAATCATAATGATTCTGTTTAAACGGACAGTTGGTGCCAGCTAATCATTATTTGATTCATAATGATGAAAGTGCTATGACGTTCATTGATCATTTGTTTTGATTTCTCTGGAAAAAGATTGAAGGATATAAACAAAAAAAGTGAAAGATCCAGAGAGTAAAAACTTGATAGAAGGTAATAAGAGAAATGGACTTTTAAAAAGTCATAATAATCATATAAAGTCATAACAAATGCATTCAAAATAATAATTATTTTCCAGTCAATTCAAATTTGACTCATAATAACCGAAGTACGTTGGCATCCATCTATAATTCCTTTGGATAGCAATGATATACTTTTTGGACGAAAGTTCACAGCGAGTGAACTTGAAGAAGTGAGGGGCCCAGGGAGTAAGAACTATTTTAACAAAGATATGGATAATTCCTGATTCACCTTTGTAGGCAAATAGATGAATAGATAGGTAGATATTTTGTGAGTGAGATAGATACAGTGCCGCTTAAGATTATTGGTACCCTTGAACATTCTGTACAATCTGTTCATCATCTTCAGAAAAAAATGGGGAATCTGCCATATTGTCATCATTGGAATATTTTAATCGGATGTCTTAAGTAATTCAACAAAAAATCATTTTTTCAACTCACATGAAGTAATGTCAAATGCAAAATAAAGAAATCGAGAATATGGCGGAATATTCGCATTCTCTCTTTTCCTGGAAGTTCATCCTACTTTCCTTTTGTAATTTGTTCAAGATTCTCCAAACATTTACGATGGGATGGGGGATCGGAACTCTTTGCAGTTTAAAATATTTCATTCACTCGTTTCAACCGTTTTTTTTATTGTTTTTATACGTGTCTTTTGATTTTTGGTCATGCTAGAGCAATCTTGATCTTTGGACCAAACTTATTTTCCTTAGACTGGGCTGAACATTTTTTCCTAAATTCCCAGAGTAATCCTTTGATTTAATAATTCCTTTCATACGGTCTATGCTTCAGGTACAAGAAGCAGCGAAACAGTCCCATGACATAAAAGATCTAGCACCTTGCTCAACTCTTGGTAGAGAACTAATTTCCTTTTACGCGAAATCCAGGAGGGGCGTCATTGCTGATAAAAGGAATATAAAAAAGAACGATTAATGATATCAAAGCTTACCTGGATAAACAACAATCCTTCTTGGCAAATATTGTGGAAAGATGCTACCAAAATAGAACTTTTTAGCAATGCATATTGTCGATTTGTTTCCTGATTACAAAATAAAGCTTTTAAGAAAAATTACACTTCTTCCAAAGTCAAGCATTATAGAAGATTAACAATGTCATGGGGCTACCATGCTGTCTCTAGCGGTTGAGGTTTTGACCTCAACAAAGACATCAATGATCAATATAATTCCAAGGTGTATCACAGCAAATTTGCTACTTGGTGTGAGGAAACCAGGCTTCGTCCGGAGATAGTTGGAGCTCCAACACATTAAAAACAGGAGGCACAGATTTAAAAGCATGCCAACATGGTTGAAATGAAGAAAAATGAACTGGTTAAGACTGGCTAGTGGCAGTGGATTCTAATCTCCTGCTTTACAGGAAGCAGAAATTCTGGTCATATTTTCATTGCGTTGCATACACTACAGTAAGGCTGCAAACAAATTGGTCAATTTGCTACCAAAAGTTAGGAGGGATTGCAAGGTAACAAGTGCAGGCAGCTTATAGATGGCTTCAAGAAACGTTTCGAGACAGTCATTATTGCCGAAGAGGTTTTACAACTTGATATGAAGGTAGGGTGCCAATATTACGTTCCAAGTTATGTTCTCCCTTTTTCTCTTGAAATTACATGTATGCTTGAAAAGAAAAAAAAGATTTTTGTTATATTACTTTGAAAATGTATTCCTATTCGGATGACAATGATTCAGAAGATCCCCTTTTATTTCTGAAGATATTATATAATTTTTAAGAAAAAAATCAAGAATGCAAAATATCCTGGGTAACGGTATGGACACATTGTTATATAAATATCGCTAGGGACTAAGTGATAGCTAATCTCAATGAACAATTTCTTTAGGTCTTGGCAATCTTGATGGTATATTTCTTATTCTTTCTTGGACGTCAAGTACTTTCAATATAATCGCGAAGCATTTTGAGACGTTCCGATGCGTGCAAATAATAATGGATACGATATTCATCTTCACATCTTGTCATCATCATCATCATCATCATCTTTATTAGCAATGCCACACCATATTATTATTATTATTATTATTATTATTATTATTATTATTATTATTATTGCAGTTGTTTTTGTTATTATTATGATTATTATCGTTGATATTTTGTTGATGTCTGCTCTCGGTATATGACAGTCGCCAGCTGGCTCTCAACCAGAGACCTAAGGCTCATAACCTTGTTAACTCGAGAAAAGAAAGGTGCTTTTTCATATACAGAAGATAAAACACTTCGTCTACCGTACAACTACATATACGTAAAATGATGTGTGCTCGGTGTAGTACATAAATTCAAGTTGGCATTAATTGTCTAGAGATGTACGCAATGAAGATAAGAGCTTTTATCTCTACATGAAATATACTAGGCACCCCATGTATATTCTCAACAAATTCACTGGTTACTTTTTGAGTAATTTAATGACACCAACAACTACGAGTAATATTTTGGTTCAGAGTTGCCATAATCTGCTAATTTCTATTTCCACATTCTTATATCTATCTTTTTAAAGATATTTTTCTGAGCTATGTTTTTATTAGAAGATATAGTCGTATCTATTAGAAGACACATGCATCTTTAAAATCTTTCAATGTAATGTCTAGCCTGTTCAAATTTATTGTTAAACTGGTATGTATCGTAAAGTTATTATGAGGTTATTGCAAGATTTCTTCTCTTTCTCTTTCTTCTCCTTCTCTTTCTTCTCCTTTTCTTTCCTCTTCTTGTTTTTGTTCTTGTTCTTCTTTGTCTTGTTTTTCTTCTTCTTGTTCTTCTTCTTTTTCTTGTTGTTGTTGTTGTTCTTCTTCTTCTTCTTCTTCTTCTAGTCTTCTTCTTTTTTCTTTTTCTTCTTCTTCTTCCTCTTCTTCTTCTTCTTCTTCTTCTTCTTCTTCTTATTATCATCCTTCGATGTTCAGTAGCATCCATTGCACAACGACTTCCAGCTAGAAAACTTAGACAAGCAACAATGTTATTACTCATTCGTTACCGGCAAATTTTTTCACATTTATACAAAGCGGGGTTCAATACAAGTAGCTATACAGAAAAGGATACATAATTGTATAAAAGAAAAAAACTATTTAAATGGTCAGTGATTTGCAAAAGATTCGGGTGGTGCCAGCGAGGACATTTTCTGTATCTCATAGATGCTTCTTCATGTATTCAACCTAGATATTTGTTGACCCCCTTTTTTATGACCATAAGGGCTCCTACAACAGGTACTGTTTCAGTCTTAAGTTGCAACGGTCTTATGGTATCAATTTCGAGGTTTTTTCTAACTCTTTTAGAAATTTGAATTCGTCTGACAGAATTATCATATCTATTGACAGGCATCTTTTTCCTTCCTGTCCTTAATAATCATATATAGGCGATTGGTTTCGGTGGTTTGATCCGTGTGTTGGAAACCCTTTAATATTACCACATCTTACGTTTAAGTTACAAGGTCTGGGTGGTGTTCATACCAATACGTAGTGTTGAATGCACCACACTACTTACAGACTATCCAGTGGATGTACTAGCCCAATCTATCGTGTCTAGGTCTGTATTCATCTGAGGGCTAGAGCAGGAGATCTATGTGTAATGTAGTTTGTAGTCTCAGCTGTGCTGCCACGGAACCTGCAGTTAGGGTTAGCACCTTTTTCGATAACATGCGCAAGAGGCTCGTGGTAGGTTGACTCTGGTCTTGGGAAGCAAGTCTTTATTTTGGCTTTCAACCCTGAATTCCGTAATCACTGATGGGTTTTGGTACTATCTGCATTAGAATCTCGGTTGTGAAGTTGGTATTGGCCATGTAGGGATTTTTGTTTTCAGTGTCCTTTCAACATTGATATCCATTTTTACTTTTTATAATTTTGCAACCTTAGTTGAAGCTTGTGTAAGGGTTTTTGGTTCATGTCGTTATGTTCGATTCATTTTCAAATGATTTTGATTCCCTCCGACCTTAGTGAAAACTTTTGTTGTTTCATGGTTTTTCACTAGAGTCAGCATCCAGTCAGTTGCCTGCAGCTTTTGGACAGGATGTAAGTGATACCATTGTTTAACAAAGAAAGTGCTTCATGTGGAGCGTGAATGACGTCAGAGATCCTTTTGAATTTACGAGGTCAGATGAGTGTGTTTAGCCAGAAATTTTATCCATCCCTTACGATTCCCAACTCTATACCTTCCAAAAAGCACTTCTACCACAGTTATATCAATCAATTCCTTGGAGGTTTTGCTTTACATCTTTTCATTTTCTTTGCTTAAGTTACTTTGCATTTGCATTGAACATTCTACAATGGCTCAAATTTGTTGCCCAGAATCTTTCTATATTTTGTGTCAAGGGTAGTTCTTCAATCTCTACTGGTCGTCCATCCATCTCTCTGTAGAAGTTCTTTGTGTCTGAACTGAAAACCAGGTTTTGGCGGTGACATTTTTTTTCTTCAAACCGTCTTATCTCATTGGGCTTTAACTTGTATCTTCTGTTTAATTTTTTATTTGATTGGAGGTAAGTCTTTTTTGTAGTAAGTTCTTATTTCCAGTTGACCTCTCTAGTTGATTTTATATTATTCATTTTCTTTTCTTCTTCTTTCTTCTCCTCTTCCTCCTCCTTCTTCTTCTTGTTTTTCTTCTTGTTGTTGTCACCAATCTCGCTGTTGTTGCTGTCATTATCATTATTATATATATCATTAATATCTGTAACAAAATGATAGCAAAATTGTCACTATTTATGACCATTAAACCTATTCATCAAATGCAGATTCCGTTTCACGTATTGAATTCAGATATCGTTTATATGGTTCGTTCGTAAACATTATGCTAATTTTGTCCATTTTTTTTTCACAAAAAATCAAATTATTTCGGATTATATATCTTAATCGATGCCAATTTATTTCTTTTATATGGACCAAAGAAAATCAAGGAACAAAAAGACATAAAACAGAATAAACCTCAACAAAACTGAAAGAACAATGCAGCACCATGGTGATAGTAATTTTGAATACATCTCGATTAAAGCAATTGAATTATTGCCAACCGAACTCTAAACTTAATCGTTTTTGCAAAAAAGGGATTATGCCATTCAATTTGACTAGTTTAGCTAATTTGATAATAGTCAAGAATTTAGGCCACCATTTTTTTTCTCTCCAATTCCCAATATTGCTGGGATGACAGTTTGGCTATTGGAATTACAAAACCAAAGCTTCCGCCGGATTGGCATCGCCACAACTTACACCTGATACACAAAATTGAATCCTATTGATTATTCGAAAGTTTACGACGAATAGAATGTAAAAAAAATCTTTGTGAAAAATTAATTGCAATGAAGCAAAAATATTTCGAGGATTTAGGCTTATGGCATCCTTCAAAAGGTAGAAGAACCAAACATATTGATCAAACTACCGAAATGCGAAATTTTACCAAAAATGGAAGGATGATCATAGTCTAGTGCTGTTGATATATATATATATATTATATATATATATATATATATATATATTCCAAAGTCGTGGTTCAAGATATTTTGACATCAGCATGTAGCGTTCACACAATGGTTGACATAGTCAGCGCATTATATTACCTTCAGTTACTCATTTTAACAGATTCGTTCATGATCAGGCTGGTTAAAGAAAGACAACTCTTGAAATATAAGTATCAAACTATGATAGGATAATATTAATTACTCTTCAAGAACCATTATCACAGATTCTTGAAAATTACTGATGATGGTCGAAGGATGACAAACTTTGGACTATTTGAAAGACTTATAACGATGATATCGAGCGAATGTTTTTACGCTTGGTATACTGTCAGAAAAATGAAACAGACAGTTTGCCTGTTGTTTTTAACGATGTCTGTTTAAATGCAGTAGTGCTGCCTCGTTATATATGCAATGGTGTGTATTGATATGTAAAATTCAAGATCAAAATTCTATCTATCTATCTATCTCCCCCCTCTCTCTTTCTCTCTCTCTCTCTCTCTCTCTCTATATCTATATATATATATATATATATATATATATATATATATATATATATATATATATATATATATTCAGGTTTCTCTTTAAATCTCTGCACTAGATAATATATTTTTGCTGCAATAACATGGAAGTTTTGAAATTATATACCGTACATCTTTCTTCAGTTGGATTATACCATAGTATTATGTCGCATATATATATCATCCTTAACACCTCAAAGGAGTGGAAGCAGGATTATCAGTACATATATCGGCAGTAACGGCAGCAGCCTTTTAGCGTCCATTGCTGCTTCCCAAAATCCCCCAAACTTTTCATCATGGGCATCGCAGCGCCAATATCTTTTTTAACTTGCCTTATTTGTCACATCTCCTTATGCCAGTCACTGTTCCGCATTTGATCTCTTGGAATCACTGGTTGGCTGTCGCTTTTGATCTCTATGTGTGATGCTGCGTCAATCTTGTAGCTAAGTTCCATGTTTTAGCTCTATATGCGACCATCGGTTAGATGCATTGGCTGTATACCCTTATTTTGAAGACTAGTGGGACGTTTTCTCTCCTGATAATCAAGTTTGCTTCACCAAAATCTTGCCAACTTAACTTATTCTTCTTTTGACGATTTTGTAGAGATTGGCTGCCCTAGGTAAATGTGGTGGTCTCCTTTTTCCAGCTCTGTATCTCCGATTTCGAGTTTGTCCATGTTCAAGCCCCATAGGTGACTATCGGGAGAATGCACTAGCTGTAAATCTTTCTCTTTTGGACTAAGTGAATTTTCAGTTTTTTTAATGTTGAGTAGGCTCTCCCGAAACCTCAAGTCATTTGTGGCTCGATACCTTCTTTTTTCGAGGATTCCATGGAAATATGTCATCCAAGGAAAATGCAGTGGTCTACTTTCTCACCGTTTCAAATATTTTTTGGATAGGATACTGGAATATTTTTGAACAATTCATTTCTTATTTATAGTTGCTTTTAGTAAAAATGAAGATAAAATGCCATCGTCTCAGTCAGTTACTATTCATTAATCACTCGTTCTTCAAATGTTTCAATTGATCCCCCAACGTAAAATGCTGCAACAAAACATCAATTACATGACAGTTTCTATCGTGACTAACCAGACATTTCACATTATTATTAACTTGGCCAAATTATTTTGTGAATTAGATTTATTGAAGACCAGCATCCGGAGTGTAGATATTCATCTCCATCTGCACTTTCTTATCCATAGCTTGGGGAAAGGATACATTGATGCGTTTAATTGACCTGGAATCTTTGGAAAATAGTTCATGATCGAAAACTGTGGAATTTGTTCCCCTTCTTCTCAAGCCATCCATTTTCCCACCCGTACTTTGTGTACCTCTACCCGCTTAAAGTAAATGCCAGTTGACGGCTTGTTTCCTCTCATTGTGTCCAAATCCGAAGATTAACTGTGACAACCACTCTGAGAATATTCATGATATATATGTATATATACATATACATATATATATATATATATTGATAGATAGATAGATAGATAGATAGATAGATGAATAGATAGATGTTGCAATCATATAAATATAAATAAAGATAGAGAGATAAATAATGATGTACATAGATTACATTAGTACAAAACTCGTCATTGCTAATCTCGAACACTGAATATTAAATTGTGAACCAGTTTTCCCTGGAAACATTCACACACGTGCGTGCTCACTCATAGACTCTCTCTCTCTCTTTTTCTCTCTCTCTCTCTCTCTCTCTATATATATATATATATATATATATATATATATACATATGTTCTGTATAGTATCATGTATGGATATGTCACAAGGCTCATTTAAAATAGAGTTTCAAAGTAATATTCATCATCATTAGTCCGATAATGTCCGTCGATGGACATCGACCTCCCCAAAATTCGTAAGACTTCTCTATCACAGTAATCACGGAGTTAGTACTTTTTAAATTCATCTAGCTTGTCATGCTATCTTACATTCTATCAGCCATAGCCTTGTACCTGATCTTTTGGGATCCGCGTTGTGAGTCATGATGTCCAGTGGTTGTTAATCATTTCTGCAATATGTCCAGCCCATTTCTATTTCAGTTTCTGTGATATTTTAGACTGCTATCATTTCTCTGATATACTGTGCTGGCTTGTGACTTTCATGCCAATTTGAATTTGAGCATGATTCTCTCATGTACTCGTTGCAAGGTTTTCAGTTTGAGGGTCAGTCTTTCTGTTAGATCCCATGTTTCAGCTCCATATGTGACCGTTGGTAGGATACATTGATTATATACACTTGTTTTTGGTTCTAATGGGGATTTTCCTTGTTCTTTAAAGTCGAGCTTGATCTGCCGAAAGGTTTTGAACTTGGTGTGATTCTTCGCTTTATCTAATCTTTTTTGATGACTCCACTGAGATTCATAGTCCTGAGTAGATGTAGTAGTTTATTTTCTCGAGCTCTGCAGTTTCTATTTTGGTTGCTGTGTCTTTGCTTTAAATATGTTCGTTTTATATGAAGTTTGTTTTGCTCAAGTTCATGTCAAGGCCAATTTTTCTTGCTTGATTCATTTTGTTCGCTAAACATTTTTTGATGATCGCGAAGTTTCTTAGCAAAGACAACGATGTCGACAGTAAATCTGAGGTTATTTTGGTAATCTATGTCTATCTTCATTCCTCTGTGTTAAAATCTCGAATTCTTGAAAATCATCTCAAAGCAGGTTGCAAAGACTTCTACTTAGCTGGTATCAATTTTATCTCACTCCTTCTAGTTGAAAGTGCCCAGAGTCTTTATGTAGCCTGATGAAGGAACTGCTGAGTCTGCAAATATGTTGCAGTACCCTCACATATACGGGGTCTTCACCTTGTACTTCTGAGTCAATGACCTAGGGGATCTACACTGAATCAAAATTATTTCAAAAGTCAACGAATGCAACAGCGAGTGGCATCCTACTGCTTTCTCCCTTTAGTTGGTTAAGTGAATGAAGATGGTTGATGGTTGAGTAGCTTTTTCCGAAGCCAGTTAGTTCCCCTTGTTGATATCCCTCTAGCATTTTGCAGATTTGGTTGATCATCACTCCGGTGATAAGTTAGAAAATGCAATTCAGTGAGCTTATTGGCCTGCGGTTGTTGAGGTTTTTCATGTTTCCTTATTTTGTATAACAGCATTACGATTGCATCACGTTTATGATGAATTACTCGAAAATCCCTCTATTTTCCTTTTACTGCATTGCGTTACTTCTTGCTCATACAAATTCAAATTATTTCCCTTGCACTGCTGACCTAGTAATATTTGCACTATTGGTCGATTTTTACTTCCTTAGAAATTGAATCTTCCAACAAAGCTTGTATATAATTAAATTTATTTTGATATCCGTATTTATTTTTGCGTGTTATTGATTCAGTTCTTTTCAATATTTGTTATCTATTTCAATTTGGGCTTATTTGTTATTATCTTTTCTATCCAATGCTTTTTATAATCTCATTAGGATTTTGAATTATGATGTTGATCTAGTCATGAGATCTTCGATTGTTTCTGTTATCGTAGTCTTTGGTTAGAATTTCATCTGGAGTCAACAATTTCCCATCAGGTCCTTTTTTGTTCAATAGTGGGTTTTCTTTTCTTTAAACCTAATCGAACTCCGAGTATATATATATATATATATATATATATATATATATATATATATATATATGAATTCTTTCATCATAACGTGCAGAACTAGTCAATTGGCTTAGATGGCATAAATAGAAAAAAAAACAATCAAATAAAAATGGGTCTTCTTTGGGAACAAAACCATCAACCAATTTGATAGCCGCCTCAACGTAGCGTTGCTCCTTACCATGAAGTTAGACAGTCCTGACGGGAAGCCGAAGACCAGAATAACCGAACAATATTCAATTCTCTCATCTTTTTCTTTCTTACTGGTCATTTGTTCATTGTATTTAATATAATTGTCGGTGTCAAAAAAAAAAAAAAAGACACATCATTCGTGTAAAAATTGGAGCTCATTCCAAATAGCAATACATCCATACATACACCCATACATATATATATATATATATATATATATATATATATATATATATATATATATATATATATATACATATATATATATATATATGTTTGGAAATGAATTTCGTTTGGTACCGGTATCAACGAAGTGACAACTCGAACAATCGACCATGGGAATGTAACAAATGAAAAAAAAAACAAAAAACAGCCACGTCCAGGATTCAAACCCATGTCGACGAATAAGCAGTCAAAATGCATATTTTCTCCATCTAGTGAGCTAAGAGCATCATCGGAAAATGATTACAACAACAAATTTGTTTAACAGATTCGATTTTCATATATATATATATATATATATATATATATATATATATATATATATATATATATATCCCAACCTTTGAAAGTTCCCATACTTCTATTAATAATGAATAAATCGAATTTTGTGCATATAACACGATGCATTGTTCTAGGTATTAGCTTCAGGGTCTGGATTTGCAAAGTTAAATCGCAAACCATTGCTAAATAGATACCCCATTACAATGACCAGACTAAGCTAGATTTAGTTGATGCCTACAAGACATTTTTCAGTAGTGTCATGCTCCTCTGAATCTTGCAATGGAAAGTTGACACACACACACGCACACACACACACACATACACACACACATATATATATATATATGCAAAGTTGTATCAAGTTGTAGGGGATAACAAACCCAAATATAAAGAGAAAAGAGGAAATAGTTTTGTGTGAACTGGTTAACAGGGGATTGCTGTTTGTATTACATGAAAGAAGTAATTCAGAAAGCGAAGATTGACATGTATGGAGAGTTAATGATGTTTGTAGGGTCATATATTCACCAGTTAGCAAACTAATCCATCGATGTACGTCAAGGAACTTGACATCAAATCAGATAGAATCTCTCCAACCACAGCAAATCAACCATTCCTTCCTCTCGGCAAACACATACTCCTTCAGGTCTGCAAAAGCCCGTTTATTTCGGGGGCGTTTATAAACCCTTACTTACACTCTTTCTTCCGGAAAATCATACTAACAATTTGCCTGGGATCATAAATAAATATAATTTGTAAAATCACCTCTGCCTATTGTCATCTATTTCTCTTCAGTGGAATTTTCTTACACAAGTTCATCATGTTGAAAAACAGGGACAAAAAGTGACTGTTTATGCAGTCTGCCCGAAAGTGTGCGCAAAGCCTTCTTTACTTCATGCCACACTAATATATATATATATATACACAATGCATTTCCAACTTGCAACATAGCATTCTGTTGGATACGGAATCTATGTGTGAATAAATATATCGCTTAACTTCAACTTTACTAACCATCCAGTTTAGCATGGGACAGAGGTAAGATGCCAGCCTCCGTGTCAGAAACGGAAGTTTCGATCCTGCTTCGTGGTACTGGATGGTATAATGGATAGTCTATAATACAACGAAATAGCTGTCTATGGATGACACAATATTTTACACATATATATATATATATATATATATATATATATATGCATATGTTAAACATATCTCATTCATATATCATTCAAACCTGCTACTTATTCTGTTTCTCCTCCCTTATGATTTAATCAAATCGCTTTCTCTTTGTGTAGAATCATTCTCGACTAGGACAAAATACGGGATTCTTTTTGGTCAAATCCTTGGAATCCTCCCCTCGAATTGATTGAGTCTTTCAGAGCTTTCACTGATCATTGGGAATTTCTGTTTCATCCCTTGATATTGTTCGAATGGTAATAAGATGTCACATTTTTTTTTTCTTTCTTCCATTTTGTTTAGTTTGGTTTTCCGGTATTTGAATGGTGTCAGGGCTTTGCTTTCGTAATTGCAAGAAAAAAGACATATCAATCAAAACGCATGAAAAAATGTTATCAATTTGATTTATTTTTTTTCAAAAATAATTAAAAATTTGGAATTCATCTTTCGATTATATGAAGTGCCAGGTAATTTGGAATAAATATGGTATCATATTATCACAATCACATCACTGGATTTAAGCCTGTAATTATAAACTCTAATAAACTTTAAAAATCCCTTTGGTGAGACATTAGAAATTTTTATATTTGCTTTTAAACCGCGTTGGCTGATTGTTGCTGACATTTGTGTCTGTCATGTTCAACCATGACCCTACTACACCCAATATCCTCATTTGGTACCGTGAGGTTTTAATACAGAAAGCATAGCACAGACGCTTGAAAAGTACACGAACAGGACCTCTCCAGGTCTTTTGCTGCCTGATAATAAATACTTATAATTAAAGAACCCACAACTCTTTTATAATCAGGATATCAGCTCATGTGACCTGGAGATAGATAGAGAGGGAGACAAATAATCGAAACGCACACACACATACATACATACATACATATATACATACATACAAATACAATAAAAGAAATCTTATATTGTATTCACAACCATCACACTACTATTTCGTTTGATTTGTCGGTTCTCTGAACTAAGTTTCATTCACCACGCATCAACAGTAAATCCTTGGGGCTATGTATATCAAAGCCAGTCGACCCATCATGAATGAAATAGTCAACAAAATATGAACATGTGTTTTGAATAGTCTCTAACGGAAGTTACATTACGTGATACTTTCTTCCGGAGGTTTGAATTAATGAAATTGTGATCTAACGTATTTAGCAACGAACCTATTGACCTCTCACCATGATCATTGTTTAAGAAGAATAATGGTGTCAAAGTTATCAGTCTATATTTAAGAGGGGAATCGTGCTACTATTGAGAACTCAATCTTATTCAAAATCTTTTTGAGTGTAAGTCTCTGTTGATAACATGAATCGTCACTAGTACTAAAACTATAGTTGTTTAACTTGAAATCCTTCTTGATAATGACCAATGACGGTCGAGAGCATTTGAAAATCATTAATCATCATTAAATCTTGACGGTTCCTTTAATCTTCTGACGTAGATGAAAAAAAAACTTATTCTCAATCAAAGAAAAAAAATATTGTGTTTTTTCCATTTTATTCACAAAACCGCACACATATATATACACACAGAAATATATATATTATTGTGCCATCCACGGACAGCTGTTTTGATGTATTACATCTATTCAGTGTGGCTATAGACTTTCCATTATCCCATCCAGTACCACGAAGCAGGATTGAAACCTTCGCTTCAGACCCAGAAACCCTACCCAAAGGCTACCGAACTGAAGTTTGGAGAGGATTCGTGAGATGGGTAATTATTCCTTTTTAATTTCATAACAGAAAAATGTCTCTGTTTGACAACGAGAATATATCTTGATGTTTGACAAGAGAAAACATTGCCACGAAACGTGTAACGAAAATAAAATACAATCCATTTTCCAAACTTCCATACTTCTATATAGAACTGGATTCATTTTCTTCCAACATGAAATGGAGCACTCTGGTGGATGAGAATTATATACGATGAATATATATATTGCTTAAATTCAACCTCACTGACCCTCCAGTTCTGTGGAGCAGAGAGAAGATACCAGCTTCTTGGTTTGCAACTTAGGTTCCAATCCTACCTTGTGGTACTGGATGGGATAAAGGATAGTGTATAGCCACACGAAAGAGTTGTAATACAACAAAACAGCTACCTATGGATGACACTATATATATATATATATATATATATATATATATATATATATGAAAAATAACCGAATAATTCCATTGATTTGTTGGATATTAGCAGATTTTTTTCAAGAGCAAAAATATAATTGGTACTGAAAATAATCGTATTAGATTTTTACGCGTTTAACATTTGATAACACAAATTTTATGAATAACTTGTCCACGTAGAAAAAATTCTTATTTCAGTTTTAAAGCAGATGTCTAAAGGAGACCATCCATCCCAATTTCAGGGACGGAGGTCTTTGACGATCTCTGCTTTTGTAAGCCACAATGCAAGACACAACACGCTACAGAGCCGAGACAGATTTTTGCCTGCCTTTTCTGTCAAGCTGATAAAAATAATCAGAGATTTGATATCACAGCACGTATATTTCACTTATTTGCTCACGTCAAATATCTGCTGAAAGGTACTCGGGAACTATGACAATCGAAAAAAGATAAAATATTAACAATCCAGGTATAATTTGGTCAGTTAGACTAATTTATTCCAGAAAATTCAATACCGTCCAAATCACCACGGTTAGGGGTCTTTTTATAATTTGATGTTTATTCATTTATTTTTTTGCTTCTGCTTAGTTAAATTAGAATATACAGGAAAGGCTTACTGCAACGAAACTTCCACCAATCAAGACTGCACTATGCAATGTATTGCAGAATATGCTGTATATTGAGTTCCTATTCAATTATGAATGGGGAAATTATGACTTTTTATATAGAAAGAAATCCTTTTTCTTAAGAGAGAGACTACCTAACTTACCTACACAAAGGGCTCGTCCCTGAAATATCTACCAATCTATCTATCTAACTATCTTTTTATATATTTATCTATATGACATCTCTGTGCAGAAAATTTGTCTAAGTGTAATAACTTATGTATGTATGTATGTATGTATGTATGTATGTATGTATGTATGTATCTATCCATCTATCTATCTATCTATCTATCCGTTCATACCTATATTTCTTGCACTCTT
>OY735236.1:35119015-35136515 GCA_963457665.1 Thysanoteuthis rhombus | reverse complement strand
CTTACAAGCCATAGCAAAACAGTGCTGAACACCAAACACAGGAATAAATCAGTTGATGTAAGGTCGCGCAACGTAGTCGGCTGGCCCAGATTCCTGACACCAGGCACGGTTTGTTAGGACTGAACTAACTTCCAAATCATGTTAGGATTGAAATTAAACTAACTTCGAAATAATTGAAGTCAAAGTGGTAATTCTCTTTTCATACTGTATATTGGCCTTATAACGGTAATCTTACTGTGTGTATTGATAAAATTGCATTTGATTAAAACTTACTATCATTTCCTTACAAACTTTTTATTTATCGAAATTCATATCATCATTGTTCAGTCATAAAACTTTACCCATGTTTCTTTTTGTTTTCCCACAGCTTTACGCTACTTATTATAAAAAATTGTCTATTCTATAAACGAACAATTCTGATTTAGTTCGATGGAATCTTTAAGGACATTTTCCAAGGCTTGAAATTGATTGAACTGCTGACTATCTCAGGGAGCCAAATGCAGTGTTAGGGCTGTAGAATAAGTTACACATTTGGCCCCCACAAACATCCCAGTATCATAATACTTTCTTTTGTCGAACTACACCTGGCAAAAATCATGGAATACAGACCATAGTTCTTTTTTTTCTACCCGTTAGGAAAAAAAATTGCCAACAATCAAGTATCTTAAACTAATCCTTTTGAGTTATTTTTGATGGAGCCAGCAGCCATTTAGCAAATAATGTCTTGTACCATGTCTTTTTTTGGTTTATTCGCGATGGAGTAAAGTCACAGACTGAAAATCTTCCAAATGTGTTTTTTAATATAGTTTTTGCAGGGGGTAATATTTCCAATAAGTATGTAGGCATTGTCACGTTGAACAATCACAAGTGGACTTCACACCCCAGAAAGATATTTTTTTTTGAAAAAAAAAACTATTCAATGTGTTGTTCAGAAAGGTCAATTGCCCACTATATCCCTGTGTAGTATAGTTGATTAAGATTCTTGAGAATCGTGACAAATGCCCGTTTGTTTATTACCAGTATAAAAAGGAATGTTCTGTAGTATATTCGTTTTAGGTTTTGCTGGATACAGTCCTTCATCTTCTTGAAATTCTCTTTGTTATTTGATCTTCAATAAATCTGTTGACCCTTGGCACCGACTATTTCCATCGAGCTAAAAGTAAATTAAATGTTTTTAAACGCTGCCTGATGCATGTCTAAGCTAATGCAGAACACATTTTCATAGCTTCAAGAGTGTTTCTCAGATTCGTAAACGATGTGATACAACCGATAGATTGCACAACCACTGAAACGAGTTCTGCAGCTAATGATATCTTGTTATGTATATGTTGGCTCTAAGAGTGAGCCTTTTGCTCTTGGCTCATTCAAGAAAACTTAACAATTGATTCGAATAGGTACTACTCCCAAAATGGATAAACTAGAAAGAGCCGTTTAAGAAACGCGTGTTATCGTGGCTGATAAAAGGACATAATCTTCCATCGGGTTAAGTCTTGACACCATGACCGTTTGTTGCTCAGGCAGTTATGGTTAATGCCCTGGCAATAATTGTTGCTGCTTGGCATATTTTCACTTGTCTGTCGTATACATCTGATATTGCACCATTGGTTATTTCAGAACCCACCTTGTAAATAGAATTTCAATTCCTTGGATAAATGCAAGAGTCTCCTAGAGTAGTTCTTTGTTGGGAAACCTAACTCGGGGTGGGGGTGGACTGAAGAAACGAAAAGAAGCTGCCAATTCGTTGTTCAATAGGGTTTATGTCGAAAACGAAATAAAAACTATCTTTAAGATTTATTTACAAAACGGACTGGATTTTTCACGATACCCATCAGAAATCAAATACACTTGCATATTTGGAACACTGGCCTCTAGCGAAAATGTGAGAAGAAATTGCATATGCTTGCTCGTAAATAAATAATGTGGTACATCTGCTTGGGATTGCTTAAAAGATCAGGAAGTTTTGCATTTATTTTGTTAGTTCAACCTATTGTTGAACTCCAGATCTTGTGTTGACTTGAGTTCACATCCCTTTACTGTGATTTGAACTCAAAACCAAGTTATTGACATAATGCTATCTTGGTGACTGAGCTTAAAATTAAATGGCTCATTTCATTCTGATGAATAAATAAGCAAGCCATCACAGTCAATAAACTGTCAAAACTCAAAGTCATATGAAGAACAATTCAATGAAGAAAATATGGCCGGAATAAATTTTATTCATGATATCACTGGCATTTTCCGCAGGAATCTAAAATAAAATAGAAAACATCTAAAAATATCCATATTCAGGAGAATCTAGATGCTTTCCAAAATAACATTTCAGAGGGTATAAAACTCTCTTTTTTTGCGAGAATATATAACAATTTTTAGAGGAGGTCGACTGGAATACTGATATTCAAGACTGGAGACGAAACAGTGTGGCTGGAAACACCAGAACCCACTAACAGACACTCGCACAGAAAAGGATAGAATTTTTTGTCACTTTTGCTGGCTACAGTATCTCAATACATTTAGACAAAATGTATATATATGTATTTTTACATTATTTCATTTATTGCATATGCAATAAAAGGTTGCAGTAATCAGTTCCAGTCATAATGAAAGTTGCCAAGATAGTTACGATAAACATTTTCTTTTTTATGAATGATAGATTTCACACATAATTCATAAACTTATAATATCCTACCCATACACTTTAGAAAGACTTTATAAATAAATTGCTACATATATTTTATACATATTTCAGCAGAGATATTTTGTAAAGTGCATTCCTAGTGATAAGTGCACACCCAAAGATAAAAATCAAAAAGACTTGTTTAGAGCAAACATCTTCAGCACTCAATCGAATCATCCGATTAGAGACACCTTATAAGTGAATTCAATTCCACTTTATTTTAATTTTTCCGTCTTTTCAAAATCTTTAACGATGGCCGAGTTCAGTCAGACTACCAGCCTTTTCGCGTACCGCTACCTTACTTCTATATCCCCCTTCCAACAGTCTTCGTGGTCTTCATGTTGTGATTCGATTCCCAGAACCATTTCTTTTCCTCCACTCCTTTTGACCTGATTTTTTCAAAAGCAGGACAGACAGACTGACACATTACTTATCATAATGTAAGCATGAAAGATGGACGGACACATTGCTTATTGAGATCAAAATGGGACAGATAGACGGAAACGTTGCATATTACAATGAAGATGTGACAGGCGGACAGTCATGTTGCTTCCCGGGATATAAATAATTTCAATCTTTTGATCTCGAAGTGGTTCACAACCTACATATATGCACAATCATTCAAGACTAATCATCATCACAATGTTTCCTCATATAGACATTTCCTGACCTTTAGATTGTTTTGCATATGCAGGTAACGTTGGTATAGAAGAAACCAAAAAACCTGAACTCAATCTTCAGCCATGAATTTCTAGAGAATTTTTTCCTTTCACAGGCAAATAGAAATTGTTTCTGAATTGAAAAATCGGTAGCCTTCTTACACGGGTCATATATTCTGAATACTGTACTTCGCCAAATTCATATATTGGCATTGTTTTTGTTACATTTCGTGTGTATTTGTTTGAATATTTGAAAGACCAATCAAATTCACAAATTACCACCATACCAACTTTTACTTCTTCCTCATTGTGCTTTGGGGTGGTTTTTTTTTGTTTTTTCTTCCTTCCCTAGCTGTTTGAAACCATCTTCCGCCAGAATCAAATTACAGGAATATATTTTCTCTTCAAAAGAAAATCAAATAAATCCCATTTGCTTAAAGGTCAGTAGATTATTTATCTCTCGTTTTTTTAAAATTCTGTTTTTCAATTGCATAATTTGAGACAGGAGTCTCTCCATTTGTGTGTTCATTTATTTAGAGAGCTTTCCTTGAAACAATTCCTTTCAATACAATCAAAGTCACCCTTATTTGTAAGCTTTCTGTTATTGTTATTCATCATTGTTATTGGTATGACATTTAATATTGTAATTTTACATTTTTGAAACGTTATAACAAAGCATTGGGGAAGGTCTATGTCCAACGACGGACGCTAAAAGACTGATGATGATGATAACAAAGCATACTCCCCCTTGTCCATCTCTTACGCTTTGTACTTAGAGTTTTTTTTTAAATCACAGTTCTCCTAACGCCATCGATTGATCAGAAAATGCTGGGAGCATTGGTGTCTGGTACTTTTTCCTAGTTGACACAAACAATGGTAGGAATATGGTATATTGATTATTGAAAATAGTGTGTAGTGGTTCGGTAATTAGAGATCGAACATACGGCTGCGTTCAACGGCTGGAAATAAAGTGCGACTCAATCATAAAAGGTTAATGAAGAACATGACGCTAGCGACCTAGCATTTATGGGAATAAATCTGTTAGCGTCGCAGAAAGATTAATAGAGAATGCTTATGAGTTTGGGAATTGGTGTGTCTGCAGAGGATAGGACAATTTGGTTTTCACTAATGAAGAAAGGTTGGGAACAAAGATTGATATATGGTCAGATATAAATAAATAAAGAAAGAGAAAAATAGAGGTAGAAGTGATGGGAAGAGAGAAGAAGAATGGTGGTAGGAGTAGAGGGAAAAGAAGTTAAGAATAGAAGGAAAAGACACGAGACAAAGGTGAAAAGAGAGGAAGAGGGTTAAAGAAAGTAGAAGAGGGGGAAGTAAATGCAAGGACGATGGGAAGAAGAAAGAGAGGACAGAATTTGAGAGTGAGGAGGAAAAAAGAAAGAATGAAAAAGAGAGTATAAATAGGAGAAAGAAAAGGTACGCAGAAAGGAAGAGGAAGAAAGGAAGAAAATTATGTAGAAGGGTAAAAGAGGGAAGAAAAGGAAGAAGTAAAAAGAAAGGAAGAGAGAAAAGAAAGAAGGTAAACATAGAGTGATAAGATAGGAACGAGAAAAAAAATAAATGGATAAATAAATGAACAAACAAAAAAGAAAGAAAAAAGATAGAAAAAAGAAAAAGGCAAAAGTAAAAAAAAAAAAGAAAAGAAAGGTTAAGGAAAAAATAATGGAAGAAAATAGAAAAGTCGTATTAAACCTCGTCGGAAGCCCAAACTTGCCCCTAATGATGAAGAATTATTGACAGCAGTGGCCTATGACCTGCGAACAACCGTTCGAGCACTTTCTGGGTTCTTTCGGGCTTCAACAGCAATCCTATCACATCATCTCAAGGCAATAAGAAAAGTTACTGGGGAAACAGGTCCCACTTGAAGTGAATCAAGTGCTTAATGAGAGTGCCCAAACCCACGTATCTCACCTGACTGTGTATAAGCTTATAGAATTATGATATGAAATTTTGCAGTACCTTTCAGATCCACCTGACAGTTATCCAATAGATTATGACATTTCGAAGAATTTTAAGCTATACATCCGTAATAAAAGGTTAGATAACAGGGTAGCCATAACACATGCTGAATTTGTAACCCCCTGATCGGAAAGTCTTTTTTCATAGACAAGGGGTATCATCATTACAGGATAGTTTGCAAAAAAGTCAGTGCGTTAAATGAATCATATTCTGATTAGATTTATTACCATTTAGTGATTTATACCATCGTTAACTTCACAATTGAAAAGTGATATTCCATATGTCACTAAGTAAAAAACAAATATTTTTTGTTCCAAACATTGCACAGTATCATTACTTATAAACCAAAAGCGAAGGAAGAATTATTTCAGAATAGATTAAAGTGATAGTTTCTTTATTGTTGACAATATCAACCTGACATTTTCCCAACAGATTATGATATTCTGAAACTTTTTGAGCTTCATATCTAAGATTAAAGGTTGTACAACAGAAGAGTCATGGTGGTTGACGATTTTTAACCACAGAATAACAGAAACTCCACGCAGAAACTCTGCTTGAGTCAGCATTACTTTGTGAATTAAGAGATTAATATTTTCAACTATTAAATGAGCAATTGGCAGTCTTGAATGATTGCAAATAATTAATGTATAATAATTAATTTTATACCGAATTTTTGAACAACCGTAGTTGTCAAAGATGGCTTAAGGGTCTATCCCGTTTTTATATGTGTGTTTCTATGCATGCTTGTTTGTTAGTTCAGACGCTTTTGCCCATACTGTTTTGTCTATTGACTTCGAAATTGGTATCAGTACTCCGCTAGACCCCATCTAAAAATTTTTTTTCTTTTTTTGTACGAGAAGCTTTTTCCATTTGTTTTGGGCCTTATCCAGACAGTTTATCAATTTTTTCCCTGACGCTTCTAGATATACCGCTTTGTTGGTAAACTTGAATATTTGACAACTTTAATTCACTAAACCACATTCCAAAAGTATTGTTGTTGATTTTTGGGAAAAAAGTTTTGTTGACCTATCTCTAAATCCAGATGTCCCTTGGTGTTTTTTCCATTCTTTAGGGATTTCCCATTGAAGAACGTCAGTAATATCCTGAGTAAATGTTATTATGACCCTATTTATCTTTCGATGGAAGTATTATACATGACTCCAAATATTAACGCTACAGTTGTTAAATTATTGACTGTGGCGTTGAGTATTTCAGTTTTTGTTGATTTTAATCGAAATGCCCAAGACTTTTTACATTGTACATGCGTAATATAACATAATTAGTCTGATGTGAAAATTACCTACGGACAAAATCTGACCCGAATCGAAGCCCATATTTTGATGATATTTTATGGTATGGACATATTGCTATAACGTTGGGGAGGTAATTGAGCATTGATCCTACCTAAAATGAATCACTCCATCCACCCTTCCATAAAATTTGAAGAAGAGTCTTTTACAACTCTTAGAGATAACATGTCGACAGACCTGTGCATATATATAAAGTTATTGTGAAGAAACAGAAAAATGATTTTAATCAAGAAAGAATTCTTGGAACTGCCACATAATTTAATAACTTCTCTCTTTCCCCATGAGCCGGCCTCCCACAAAACAGAAGGTATAAGCTGCAGAGTGTTTTTCTCATCTGACAGAACCTTGGAACTATGGGACCATAAATATCACCCAGCTGTCTTGAGTTTAACTGCATTGTTTCAAGACAAGGAATATTTGCAGGAATATGTAAAAAACACAGGAACATTCTAAAATCGCAGAATGGTGAGAGTAAGAGCACCAACACCTTAGAACGATTGTTAGTAATCTGAACTTGCTGTTCTTAGTAAAAATTTTTTGAGTCACGTAATGCTTCATACTTCTATGGTTTTGTGACAAACTGAGGGAACATTAATAGATATGAAAGGTCGTCAGTTACGCATATCATTTTTTCAAGATAACAAATAGAATACAAAAGTTACAGTAATCATCTTCAGTCAGAATAATAGGAAGAGAAGAGTTTGGCCCTGCAGCAACCTTTTCTTCTTCTTGTCTTTTCCCTGCATTCAAAGTCGAAATTGCTTCGACTCAACCATTGAATTAAATAGCGTTAGGTCGAAATTAAGAACCAGGTTCCATTAAAACCTGAACTTACATCTAATATCCCGTAAGTTCCTCCTTCATGAACCACGCCCTAATCAATTCAGTCGCTGAAACCTAATGATGAGATAAAAAAAAAAGATTCTCAAATGAAGAGATCAGACACCAAAATTAGCAATAACATTAGTATCACTACTATTCATTATCATCAACATCATCAAGATCGTCATCATCAAGTATTTAATGCCTGTCATTGGACTTAAACCACACCTAATATTCACCAGATATCGCGAGTGTCGCGGTGCCAATGTTTTCTAAATCTGTCAAGCCATCATTTTTTTTTAGTTGCCATCGGTCTGCAGATGCCCTCTGGGGATCCATGTTTTGTATCGTGATATCCAGCGATTGTCTATCATCCTAATGGATTCAATGATATTTTTGACTTGTGTTTTTTTTCTTCTAGTATACACTGCTGCCCTTCATGACTTCTATTTACTACTATTAGATCTATGAAAAGTAGTACAAATAGTATATGTACTGTGAGCACTATCATAGTGACTTTACTAATAACATTTAGTGAACAATGACTTCTCAGTTGACAATTGCTTTTAGGTCTTTGAGAGAGAGAGAGAGTAAACAACACCAACGCCATACATTTAGTCACAATATTTTATTTGATATACCAATTGGATATAACGTATAATAGGTGATATCTATACATTGTCGTGAATCATTAGATATTTGATAAAACATTTGTTAAAATCTATTGGAGGTAACTAATTTTTACTCCGTGGTATTAAAGTATTGGAAATATAACATCTGCAAAGGTAATAGTCAAACATCATGTATACAACAATTCGTAACGTTTCTATTTCATACAAACTGATGAATAATCGTCAAATCCTGTTTTTTGTACTTATATTTACGGTATAAGAAGTAGAGTCAACATGCGTATTATACAAAATTCAGGTAGCGAAATTTTGAAGTCTTTATGTCAACAAACTGTCGTCAAGTTAATTTTCTTACTTGAAACAACAACACACGTTGTCCAATATACTTGCAGGAGTAGATACGAAACTAGAGATAAATGCTATTTTGCAATGATGATACTGTTTGAAAACAGCTCTCTTCTTTCCCGTTGTAGAACGATTGTCAGTGAACTCACGTCGTTTGTAGTTGTTAGATAATTGTGTTCAATTCACTCAAGGGACCTTATTTCAGTGTACCTGTGTCAAACTGAGCTAACGTTAATAAATATATATACTGGCTTTAGCCATTAATCAATGGACAAGCAGCTATATTTTATAATCACTATACTTCTAGCTATCGATGTTGTTATCGATAAGGAAGCAAATAGAATAGGGCATTCAACATAATGGATATATAGCAGAGAGGATGACAGACATAGAGAAAAAAATGCCAGGCTGGCAGTTGGTAAAATATCTCTGGGATAAGTTACTTCCACTATAACGAGCCAAACTCGGTATTACATATCATTTCATAAACTAATCAAATAAATCTATACATATTGAAAGTGTCTATAAAAAAATCTACGGAAGTTTACTCAGGATAATTCCAGAAATGGTTATAGTTGGAACCAAATCATCAAACATTCGATTGATATAACCTGTCATTTTGTGTTATAGTCAATTATTGAATAATGTATAATCATTGGATTTCATCTTAAACAATTACATTTCTGCTTGAAGACGACAGAGCTTTAAGACAAGATTCATGATATTTTTAAAAGCGTACGTTTTCGGGAGTCACTTCATGATCATATTTGCTAGTCTATCCTCTTGAGCAAATAAGCAAAAGTTTAATTGACTTATTCGACAACCAGAATACTACTATAGAAAGTCAGATACATAAATACTCCACTTATGGAATGAGTTTAATGCATTGTTTTCAGAAAGTAATATTTGCAGGCTTATGTATAAAACTAGAAACCCTAAGACCTTTACAATCATAGCATAACAATATTGTGCTGTTGCAAAACAATTGTTAGAAAACTTGCCTCAAGATAGTTTTCAGTGAAATGTATCCGATTCTAACAAGGCACCACATTGCTATAGCCTTTGTTACTATTTTAGCCAACCTTGGTAAATACCGTAGGGCGGGTGGCATTAAGCAATGGACCCACGGCTGGTTTATGAAAATGTTTATTGCTGACGATATTTACGTCGATGAGGAAGCAGATAGAGTTGGCTTTATGTTATGTACAAGGCACGCACGACGGACGACCAATTAGAAAGTGTGATGGTTGAGTTCAGATAGATGCTAGGATGCTAGTTAATTACAAAACTTGGAAACAGTTCATCGCCATAGCAGTCCAATACATTTTCGTATCAGTATTTATACTAAACCCCTTTTGGTTATATCAATACAAATAATAGTATTTGTATTCATTTGAAGATCTATTCAAGTTGAGTAGTTTTTGATTGTTAATAAGGTAGAAGGAGTAAGACGTCAGCATTGATAGCATTCGCAACGAAACTTACTAACAATTAATGTTGAAGCTTTTCTTTCCATGTTAAAGTCTCTTCGTGGCCTATTCATCAATCATCAATTATACATTCATAAAAGAACGCAGTCTTTCCAGATGTCTATCACAAAAAAATTCGGGGAGCACACTTTTTTTAGGGGGCATTATACAAAAAAAACTGTCATGTAAAGTTGACTAGTCAATTATCGTACCAGAAGTTCAATTTTCTTACCTGATAGTCAAAACACCTGTATAGGAAATATGAAACATTAATAATTCTCTGCCGAGCTTTTTTTTTTACGTTGGTTCGAGGAAGGAACATTTGCAAGAATGTATAGAATGTAGATACTTTAACACTTGAAAACCATTGCATTATTACCTCAATGTAAGTTTCATAGAAAACCAAAATGAACTGGTCATATTGGAAGAATGGCAGACAATCGATGGAAATCACGACTTATAACATGGATTCCCAGAGATTGTATGCGAAACCAATGTCTGTAGAGTACAAGATGGAGAGACGAAGTTCGGGAACTACTATCTGCACCAATGATAGAGAAGTCAGGCAAGTTCTGGGGTAGACCTATGTCCAATGACTGACGAAAAAAAAACTAATGATAATAAAATGTTTCATGTGCGTTTTATATGCTTCTATCGTTGGTGGTGAAGGAAATATAAAATGAGCACAGACAATTTGATTGATTTCGGTCCAGAGAGAGAGAGAGAGAGAGAGAGAGAGAGAGAGAGAGAGAGAGAGAGAGAGAGAGAGAGAGAACGAGGAGATAAAGGGAGGTGATGATGATGCAGGAGTGAAAGAGAGAGGTTGGGGAATTTGAGAGAAAAGAACGAACCACATTATGAGGGCAGGGGATTTTCATCCCTGTCAATAACAGGACCGACTCCTTCATCTCACCAAGTCTGTCTCCGACTGTTCTTCCCCTCTATATATGAACTGGCAGCCAATCTATACAAATCTGTTCGCTGAAGCGTTGTTCCTCTGTTTTTCTAAATTTCTCTCATTTGGAAAATAACATAATGCCTTTGAGACTATCATCAATATAAACCAATTCCTTGGTCGGGCAATATGATGCAGCCCAATTGTTCGTGAGCTTTAAATGACGAACCACTAATCTGACCTTCAATATTGGTACCAAACGGTTTTAAAAATATGACCCTCTTTTTGATAACCCGGCACCCGATAAGATTATTTGTTGCTCCGAACTGGAACACCACTCACTTCTTTTAAATGGATCAAAGTATCCAAATAGTAATGAACAAAAGTTCGAATCCCCTCTGCCGTAGAACAGTTATAAACAAGATTATCAAGTTGGTTGTCGTTCGTGAATTGCTATCGATACTCACAGGATCACATGTTTTTTTGTTTTTGCACGTGAAAAAAAATGGAAAATGAATGAAAAATTTGAGAAATGCAGGGATTGTTTTCCGGAATACTTAGGAATAGTCATGGAAAACTGTCATTATCTATATAGGTTTCTTCAGTCTTCAGGTGTGGGTGGCTGACTGACTATGTATGTGATGCTCGTACAGATCGTATGGTGGGCTCGAAACCGAAACATTGACTAGATATCCCGTGTAGATTTTTATTAGTATTCTACGATGAGTTTTAAAGTGGGGGTAATTCACAATAAAAGTTTATGCTAAATATGTTCTTTACTTAGTATCTGACAATGTTCACGTTTGTGTTTTTATTCAATATTTAACATCTCTAGTGATCTTCTCTCTACAAAAAGTGAGAGAACTTATTCATAGATCGCCATTTTGATGAATTTTCAAATGATTGAACCCAACACAGTATGCTTGAAGTTGAGTGTCTCTTGATTGTGTGTTTGTAAGGTAGTAGGAGCGTAACATCAGTGCTGATAGGAATTGTAATACAACTTTTCGACGATTATTAATAAAGCTTTTTTCTTTCACTGTTCAAATCACTCAGTGGTCTGATGATCAATCATCAGATTTCAACCATAATCATCATCATTGTCAGCAGCAGCAACAGCCTTTTAGCGTATGTCATTGGCTCCGCTACGCCCATGATAGAGTAATGTGGCAGATCCTGGGGAAATTTTATGTCCGACAACAGACATTTAAAGACTGATGGAATGAGACATATAATCCCCCCCCACACACAAAAAAAAATTGCTGGACCTTTTACTTTCTGTTGGCCAAAATTTTGCATATGATCTCTGGGTATTGATGTTGTAAGTGGTAATATCCAGCGGTTGTCCGACATCCTTGCATTATGTCCAGCCCATTGCCATTTGAGTTTTTCAAATGATTTCTATGATATTTTGAACACTTGTCTTTTCTATAGTACAGTGTGTTCTGTTATTATCTCTAGATGTGAAGTTGAGCATAATTTTCTTATGTTAACATACCATGATTCGTATTTTATGCGTCAAAATTTTGGCCAGATTTCGTGTTTCAGCTTCCTTTGGTTATTGGAGGATGCAGGAGTTCTCCAGAAAAAGAATGCAGTCTTTTTAAGTGCTTCTAATAAAAAAATCGAAGAGCGAACTTTCTTCCGAGATTTACTCAACTGAAAACTGTCATGTAAAAGTTTGCTAGTCAATTTACTTTAGTAAAAGTTAAATTCTCTCACCTGAGTGTCAAAACACCTGTATAGGAGATCTTAGACATTAATAATCCACTGTTGAGTATTCGTGCATCAATTCGAGACGAGGAACATTTGCAAGAATGTATACAAAACTTGATACTTTAACACTTGAAAACCATTGCACTAAAACAACAAAGTAACACTATCATAGAAAACTCAACAGGCAATGGCCTGGCTATATTGCAAGGTAATACAAGTCATTGAAATCACGGCTCACAGCATGAATTCCCAGAGTTATATGCAGGACCGAAGCCAGTAGATAACAGATTGGAGAGACGAACTAGACAAGTTCAGAAATTATTGGCTCCGCAGAGTCCATGATAGCGAAGTCTGAAAAGTTCTGGGAAATATCTATATCGAACGATGGACAATAAAAAGCTTATGATGATGATGATGATGATGATGATGATGATAGAAAGAAAAAGGGTGAGGGAGAAAGAGTCAGAAGAATAGACAAAATCATTTTGTGAGAGCTGGGGATCCCCGCATCCTTCTGGGATCAACTCTGGCACCTCAATATTTTCTTGTGACTTCATTTTTCCCCTCTTCTAACTATAGATGTGCACACACACACACACACACACACACATATATATATATATACATATATATCTGTTAGCTGAACATTTGTTCCTCCTCTGTTCAATTTTCTTCTTTTGTGTATAAAACTAAGCTAGATTTAGTAAATACGAATGGGTGTCTGCATTTGAGCTTGTTTTTCAGAAGTGTCAGCAACCGTCAATAAAAATTGTCCACATTCAACATAAGTTTCCTCAGTTTCAAGGTGGGTACAGCTGGCTGACTGGCTGTGAATGTATCTGTCAGAGTTCTCAAAACTCAAAGCTCAAAACTCGTGTCGGGAGACATTTTCTTTCGATCATCTTCATATCTTCAGAGGGAAAGGAGTTGAATAAAAATTTAAGTTTATGGTAAATATGTCAATTACTTTGTATCCGACAGTTTTCATGTTGATTTGGTTTGGGGTTTTTTTTCATAATGGACATTTATAGTGATCACCTCCTAACGAAAGGCGATCCAAATAACTTCCATTGATCAATCGTTTGAAATTGTTTTTTAACTGATCACACCCGACACGGCATGCTACCAAAATATATTCTATTGAGTGATCAACTAAACCTGTTATCTGGTGATATTATCAATGATGAGAAAGCAAATCAAATCAGTTTCATATGATATAGAAGTTGGTAACGGAGCGTGAAAGACCTGGTTAGAATGAATGAAATGCTGCCAATTCTAGAGCGATCTTGTAGAAAAATCATTACTACATCAGTGCACTACATTGAAGCAGAAGCATTTGTTGGATATACTATTAGAGAATGTCTCTCTGCGTAGAGATAATTTTAGTATCTATTCAAAATGATCAATGGGATCTTATTAACATGAGTATTGATGGATTCAATACTCGTCTACACCAGAAAAAATTCAATGCCTTGAACGAATATTCAAGTGCATATATCTCAAATATTTGTCAACTGAAATGTCCAATTATGAATCAGTCATTTATAAATACCGGCAATCACACAGACACACAGACATAGTCAGACACACACATATTTCATTGAATACATATCTTTGAATACATATATATTTTGATATATATATACATACATACATATATATATATATATATGTATATGTATATACATATATGTTTATACATTGTGTTAAGTTATATTGAAACCATTATTTTGAAATGACCTCTCGTTAATACACGGTAAAATATATCATTTGTCCGTTTAATTATGAGAGATTTATCCAAATAATAGTCTCAATATAATATAATGCACTTCATGATAATCATGTCGGATTATACTAATCATATCCTAATAACACACACACACACACACACACACATATATATATGTATATATATATATATATATATATATATATATGTCATTCACAGACCGCTGTTTCGTTGTATTACAACTCTTTGGGGTGACTATAGACTGTCCAACATTCAATACCACGACGTACGATCAAAACCTTTGCTTAGAGACTCAGAGGCAAACATTCATCCCTGCCCCACTCGGAACTGGACGGTCAGTAGGACCGATTTATGCAATGTATATTTGCTTACGCATCAGTCTACCAAAGTGCTCCGTTACAGAGTTGGAAAAGCATTAAATAAAAAAAAAAAGGGTTATCTAGCTACGCCAAATTTCTCTCAAAATAACATGTATATACTTTTACAGCTTTACAATGATATGAGCATCAGGGTCCTATCCCTGAACTGGCATATTGGCATAGCTTGATTCATGTCTTTTCTGAGGGAATGATTGTGTAAGTAGAAACAAACTACCTCAACCGGAATCAGAAATTGGTTTGCCGGTTTCATTTTCCGCATTGTTAAACATATTGCCGTATAACCTCCCTACAGAGTTTTATCTTATGCAAATATCAATTTCCAATGGAATTTTCTCCTCGAGGAAATCAATAACAATAAATTCAAAGACTTGATTAATTGTATTTTCCGAGTTATATAATAAATTTCCAACCAAGCGAAATTAATCATAAACTTTAAAAGGAAAATTAATTAGTTACGTAACTGTTTGATTTATATGTATTTTAATTCTTCTGAAAATTAGAGTCACTAACTGAGACCTGGACTCTGACCAGCGATTTGCCAGTGGAGAAGTGGTTCCTAACAAGTTTTGCCTGATGCCTCACCTTGACAGCTCTAAGAGAGTGATGCTTTCACAATAAAATATTGTACCATTTTGCAAAAAGGACATCTTACAGCTTTTGCATATGTAAAATCAAATTCAATGTTTTAACCAAATCTTACGCTTTTGTACTTTGATTGATTCTCTCCAAATATTATGAGTTCAACGTTAATTATTTTCAAACAGGTCGTTGGGCATAGTTGGTAACAAAAATCCTTAGGGACCGTAGAATTGTAAAGAGAAAAAATGGTTTCATTCTCAGTACAAAGAGCAAAATCTCTTTTCAAATCAGATATATGTTATAACTATTTCTCTCTTTTTGAGATGACATGAGCGCTCCTATAACTTCAGAAACGGACAACCACACAGCTTGCACCTGGACTGCAACTTGATTCCATTCTACACCCAAAAATAAACGATGGAGCAAAAAAAAAAAAAAAAGTCCAGACGGCAGTAATCTCCTTCACGCGAAATCCACAAGAAAGGCAGCCAGGGACTGATTAACTGCACAGCTTAATCGTTATATCAAGGTCTATTTGATAGTGTATTTACTAACCATGTTTCAATATCGGGACACGCACACAGCACAGTACATAGCCAGTGTATTGCTGACACACACAAACGCTGATAGGTGCTCCTCCGTCTGTAGGTCCTTGTTCTCATGTTTTCGCCAAATGTCTTCACTAATTATGATATCGTTCAAAATATTTTCAGGACCATGAGTAAAAATATATTTAAGGCCCCAAATCCAGAATACTGGCTGAAAATGAAACATATTTCCTGAAAGATCGATCAATTTGACTTTTTCTGGTATCTCAAAATCTCTAGTTGGAAACAAGAAATGGAAACACAGTTGCACACATAAGCAAATGTAGGCACACAAACTCCCATGTCTACTCGCACAGGGGCATACTCTCTAACACGCAAATGCGTATAACGACATAAATAAACACATGCTCATATATTTTCAGTGAATAGTAACTTCAATTTTACAGGGTATCCAAGATTTTGTGGCCACGAGCTATCCACTAATATTCTAACACACATATGTCACCCAAATAACTGATAATTACTCCACTATTTCGACTTGAAAGGGATTTAAAGGGACAATCTGCAAATTCAGGGGAACCAGTAAATACCTAAATATTTTTATAGATGTTTTTATGTTGCATTCTTATATTCCATTGTCCCATGACTCAGTTTCAGAGTTGATATACCCACGTCTCGAGATTTCCTCGAATTCACTCATTAGCACTGAGCAGATGAGCATTGAGTATTAATTTTAAAGTTTTCAGTATAACTCAGATATGGATGGAACTCAATAACTACCGAATTGGAGGCGCGCACTCTGGTCACTCTGATTGATATCACTATAGAGAAACACAGTAGGTGGGGCATTCATTCACAATATAATCAGAATAGACGGTGAATTGTAATTGTTCGGCATTGCCCCATGATAGGCCGATCTTAATTGCAGGTTTCCTTTGCTATTTGAGAATAAAGCATTCCAACAAAAAAACTTCCCTAAGCCAAAATGGTGTTAAGCTGATGATGATGTTGGTACGTTTGGTTAGGTCTTCTGGTGTTGAAATGGAGAGATGGAGAAAAGGCTGAAGTGCAAGATAGAGAGGGAAGATAAACACTGCATGTCATACGAATAGTTGCAAAAATCAATTTTAGCTTTTTGCCATTTTTTGTAAAAGTGGAAACGTTAAGCAAAGCCAACTTTCGAGGGGCGGGAGATACCAATTCTGAAAAATGTGTATGAAACTAATTTCCTGATGACTTGGTTAAAATATTGATTGGTTAGCAAGTCAAGCAAGCACTGCATAGAGGATTTAAATCTTACTGTTCGGTTCTCTATTGAAGTTTTGTGGCTGATCAAGCTGAAGAAACATCTATATTGTGGTCAAAAAATCTCCGATCTATTTCAAAAAGCTTTTTTTTTTGACATTCATACAACTTAGAATTTGACTGAATTTGGACAAAAGATGATGAATCACAAAATATTATAAATCAAAAGATGTGGGACAAAATTAAACACTGAAATATTCTATATAAAAATAAGATTTCCCTGAACAAAATTCTGTTTAAAGATACTAAAATAAATTTTTAGATGTATATATACTTTTTGGACCGAATGTAACTAAACCATTTAATACAAAACTTCTATACCTTTCTTTAGTTATTTAAAACCTACAACTAAAACTGTGATCAAAACTTTCAAGATAGGTTTCTTTGGCTTTTAAGTGGGTCTGGCTGGCCGATATCTGGCTATATATGTATCTGTTGTTTG
>OY735236.1:35096515-35114015 GCA_963457665.1 Thysanoteuthis rhombus | reverse complement strand
AACAAATTGAGACACTTCCAGTCATCACATTCCGACAAAAAGCGAGCAAAGAGCGTTATTCATTCATTATCATCATCAATCTTCCAATGTCCGTTGTAGGACATATACCTCACGGTGGAACTGCCACATTTCTCTATCTTGGGTGTCACGGAGCCAGTATTTTCGAACTTTGTCTAGTCCCTCTCTCCATTTCATATTTTGTCGGCCTCGGTCTCGCATGTGATATCTGGGGGTCTATGTTGAGAGTCATGATGTCCATCGGTTGTCAGCCATTCTAGCAACATGACCAGCCCATTGTCATTTGAGTTTTCTAATAGATTCTATGATATCTCAGACCCCCAATGATCACCCCTAATTCTATTCTCAAACTGATCATCCAAACAAAGTATGCTTCCCAATGGCTCTGCCTATGTTTTTGTTCTAATCAGACCAATTCTCTTTATATTCTTTTTTTACTTTAATATGATTTGCCTTTCTATGGTAGGACGAATTCATTAAGGATAGGTAGAAAAAGATATTTTTTGAAAGATAAATTCCTTTGTTGGTCGAGTGAGTATTTTTCTTGCCTTTCCAATCTAATAATTGTGTTTGTAGCTACTGGCTCTTACTATTTTTTTCACAGCTTTTAGCTCGAAAATTATCACCAACACATAGACGCATATTTCTCACGCCTCCAGAGAGATTTCCCATAAAAAAAACATTTTGTAAGCAGAAAAGGCGTGAAGCGAGGAGGCAAATAGTCATTAAGTTACAATGGAAAAATGTAAACGTTTCTAGAGAATAATGATGTTGTTCTCGAGGGACGAATCAGCAGTATTCAGAGTATGGGGATGTACTGTGATGTTGGAGAGAGGGGTACTGGGTGCGTGCTGATCCTATAACGACATGCTTCGAAACTGATGCTGAACTTTTGTTCGTTTCTAGCTTTTCTGGTAAATACTAAAAAGTGGCGTAAAGTGACCTTATGGAATGCAAGTAATATCTGAATGGTATTTCCACTCGAAATCATGTAGAATAGAATTTCGAATAATGTAGGGACATCTTAATTTTCGAGCGTCTGAATAGTATCAATAGTCCTGTCAGAATAGGGCTTCAAAAAATTAAGAAATGCTTTTATTCCGACATAAAACATAATTTTAGAAGTTGTCTAGTGGATTACTGAGGTCAATTTTCTAGTCTGTTGGTGTGACAATCAGGCAAGGAGCACTGGAACAAATAAACATACGTACATATAAAAAGGAATAGAAGATCTCACCAACCCTACGATTGCTCAAAATGTATAACGTTTGTGGTTGTACGAAGATATGAGTAGCAATATATGCGGAATTGTAAATTGTGAAGTGGACGAGCCATTGCCGAGAAACGATCCCAATTTCGTGGTATCCATGACTTTATCAAATATGATCGGTTTAGATGAGTTGATCAGTGTATATGATCTACAAGAATGACAATCCAATCTACCGTATATCTTTTGTAAAAGGAGATATCACAATCTCGAGAGACAGAATACCGAACGTTCATATCCAAATGTTGAAATTCTAAGCAATCGAAATCCATAAAAGTTGAAACCTTGAAAAATCAATATCATAAACCGCAGAATTCCGGAAATAGTTCAAAAAGATGTTTTTTCCTCAGATTGAAAAAAAAAAAGATTCACTTTGACACGTAAAATACAGTTGATTAAAAAATGGGATTACTACCCCTGATCGTTATGTATTTTATTGCAGGGAATACAGGGAGGAATATCTCTACGAACATCCAGAGCATTTACTTTTCATGAGGAATTGTGCGTAAGTAAATATATCGCTTAACATCAGTTCTGCAAAAGGAAGAGGTAAAATGCCAGCCTTTGGGCCTGAAGCAGAGGCATCAACCCTACCTCATGTTTCTTGATGGGATCATGGATAGTCTATAGCAACACTGAAGTTATAATATAAGGAAACATCTTTTATATATATATATATATATATATATATATATATATATATATATATATATATATCAAACAGACTAGTGAGTTTCTACACTAGTTGCCATACTACCGAAATATTGGAATATGTAGATCACACCATCCAAACCCTAGCTATGCAAGTTGAATCTTACATATGAGACACCACTGACCTCTTGAACAAAGTAAATATATCAAAACGCCCTCAAAGCATCCCTATAATCAATGGAGGTCAAATCTCTATATTTCTAATATCAAACATAAAAGAGGCATTTTAACCCTAAAAATCTCTTAGTGATAGAACCATTAAAAAACAACCCCTCCCCAATTAAAAGTGAGATAACCATCTTCATGCAACACTTTCCCACCCTATGATATTCTTCAATGTATACCGTGGTTGGGGCGAAAGTAAAGAAATTCTCAAGACACATAAAGTCAACACACGACTCTATTAAATCCACTGACTCCATAGCCTTCGTAAACACCTGCATATATATTGATAACGATAGCAGCTTCCATACTACTGTTAATACTAGACCTGCAGACAACCACAACTAGTTTAACTCAAAATTAGCTCACCCTAAACACCTGAGAAAATCTATCATTGTCAGAAGCACTAAGAATCAGGAGAATTAGCTCTGCAGAGAGTGAACTTGACAAAAATAACTATGACGTGCTGCAGCACTACACAAAACTTGGATATTCACAAGAGTATATAAATAAACAATAAAAGCAACTACAATAACCGAAGAAAAAAACCCTTCATCATTTATAACAAAAACAAATCCAACTGCACACTACACGTAATCACATTCCACAGAACACTCCCACCTCTGTCATCAATAACTATTAAAAGAAAGGATAGGTTACACTCAGAACATATCTCAAAGAAATATTAAAATAATAGGTTCATTGCCTACAGCAGACCCCAAGAAAATTGGTCTGATTATTAGCATTAACATAAAGAACAATCACATATAATACAATCCCTAAAACTGTCTTCTGACCCTGCAACTATAGATATAGTCTATAGTACAACTACCTTAGGCACACCAACATGTTCACTAGCTCTACTACTTAGAAAACTTTCGACGTCTATCATTATTGTAACTGCAGAAGCAAAATGTCATCTATATCCAGGAATATAATGAGTGCAAGTTGCAATATATAGGCAAATCAGATTGGCAGTTCAAGATTATACTTAATAACAGTAGTCACAGAATAAAATCACCAGATCATCCCAACCTACGCCAGATTGAACTGCTCTCCAGTATTCCGGCTATAATTTTGACACAGATGGTAAATCTACTGCCATTGAAAAAAATACAAAAAAAGTTTCACCACTCGAAAGACTGAAATCTGGAACTACATGAAAATATATGCATTGATAAACTTGAAACTCTCACTCCTAATACTAAACTCAAAAATCCTAACAACATTAAAATGTAACCCCATCACTCTCACACTCCTAGTTACTCTATGCTCACCAACTCAACATCTCCATATTCGCACCTAATATTACACTTCTACCCATATCTATGTGCATACACCCGATCACCCTCCGAATAACATATGCCCTTATTCCCCCCAACTACCTTACCTAAACAATCTTGATTCATAGGAATATATATATATAATTAATGATACAAACTAAACCTACCTTAAGATTAATTCGACTTTTATATATTAGAAACGTAACAAATAGCCATCCAGACCTTTACTTACAGACACCTATGTATGGTCTGTTTGACTTGTACAACAAGCCATCAGGAACTTCAGAACAATTCCAATGATCAATACATATAAAGAATATACCAAATGATACTTGATTATACATAACAAAGACCCGGTCTACCCTATATCCCAGCACTTTGATCACCACTAGATATACACATATATGCAAAGACTCTGTATTATCTAATTACTCAAACAGCTCAAACTGAACCATCACCTAGCTCTCCAATATTCATGCCTATATAAACCACCACAGATTCCATAGAGCCCATACTCACCACTATGTCCTCCAACGGATCCTCATTTCAGATATTTATTTCTGCTTCAAAAATAAAGGATCTGATACAAAGTTTGTTTTCAATGGAAACCCAAGTACTTTAATCACTTTGAAGTACACACATGCTTCTCAAGATGGAGACCATGCCTGAAACATGTATAGCACACTAATTAATCGATTTGTAAATTAATTAATTAACTAACTGAATCTCCGTTTACTTTTACTCTGAGTCTGTTTCATTCCTTATTATATCTATCAATCTATCTACCTATCTATCTATCTATCTATCTATATATATATATATATCTATATCTATATCTATATCTATATATATATATATATATATATATATATATATATATATATATATATATATATATATCAGCAGGAGACCTCCAGCAGCCCTGACAACACAACTCACCCACAATGCATAGCTCCTGGCAGTGGACTCTGGTTCCACATGGTACATTTTAATACACACTCACACAGCACACACCACTGATGATGGGAAGCGTCCCAAAACATGTACGGACTATTTACTTATAAGGATTAATAAACCTTACCACCAAACACTTCACTCTCGAGTCCGTCTCATTCTCTACAGTACACATTATATATATTATATATATATATATATATATATATATATATATATATATATATATATATATATAATGTGGATAATGTGGATATATATATATATATATATATATATATAATGTGGATGTGAATTGATCCGATAAAATGTTGATAAAAGTGTCAACAGGAAGGTGAGAAAAAAACTTGGTGGTTTTCAATAATAGTGAGAAAAAATGAATTATGATTTAGCGTTTGTTTAGCAGTTAACTGTTATAGAGGTAGTGTGGACTCCTTTCCTACTTTTCTCTCCCTCCAACAATTCAGACTCTCATATTTACAACTCACCTTGATGTACCATCATTACTGTTTCAGTCATATTGAAGGAACTGTTTTGGTTTATAAAATATCACATAATATATCATAAAGAACGATCAACTTTCAGATAGCAATGTAAACACCCACACCCACACGAATGCACGCACATACACACACACATACACACACAAATATATATATATATATATATATATATATATATATATATATATATATATGTATATATGGTGTAATCTCTTGTAAAGAAAAATTGTTGACTTAAATGTCAGATATTAAAAGCGATTTCGTTTCCACTGCTATCTAGAAATATTGGAAATCTCGAAAAAAGCCGATGTTATCAATAGGAAAAATTTTTTTTAGAATTTCTTATTCAATATATCATCTTAAAGTTACTGGAAAACGCTAGGGTGCATTAAAACACGTTAACAATGTAAAAATGTTTTCCTACAAAAATTGAAATGTTTATTTACAACAATACGACATTTTGATCCTTGATTACGTGCCAAACAGAACTGTGACTGGTAAAGATGTTGACAAACGCCCGCCGGCCCGGAATGGAGGGGGGCCTAAAGCTCCATTCAGAGTTCTTCATCATTTGCATGGCTACATAGATAATACCATAACAAAAATATATATTTGTGCTTAAAAGGATTGTATAAACAACTCGCCGTCAATAATTGAACAGTCGTTTCGAATAATCAAAAATATTTTCATAGGCGATATAATGGGGTACTGATGCCAATTTTCAAGTCTGTTTACAAAGTTCGATTTTCAGGAGATCTGGAACACATAAATGCATTAACAAACGCAAGTAACACACGAACAGACACATCATTTTTAATTGCTATGTAGACTCTCCCCAAGATTTGTCCTATCTTTCATGATCGCCATAGAGCTAGTACTCACTGAATTTGTTTAGCTCTTCAATGATTCTTGCTTTTGTCGGACTCAGTTTTGTGTATAATCTTTTGGGATCAATTTTGTGATGAGCAGTGGTTGTTGGACATTATTCAAACATGTCCAGTCCATTGCCTTTTGGGTTTTCAAATAGCTTCTACGATATCTCAGACTCTTGTCACTTTGCTAAGACTCTGTGCTGTCGTATGATCTCTCCATGTGGGGTTGAACACGAATCTTTCGTGGACACATTGTATGGTTTTTCAGTACCATTCGTAACCATCTGAAAGATGCGTAGGTTCTATTCTCTCCCTTTTAGGATTCATGAGACATTCTTGTTCTTGAAAGTCGAGCTTACTTTACCAAAATCTGTTCATGGAGAAAGGATTTCATGGAGAGTGTTGCTCTATGAAGATGTAGTGGTCTTCTTTCTTCAGCTCTGCATTTTCAATTTCTTGCCTTCAACACGACTGCAGCCTTCAGGGTTATTTTTCAACAATAAAATGTTATTACATGTCAATCTATTGCTAATTTCCCCTTTTATATCAAATCTCTCTAAATGTTGGAGGATCTCCTTGAGAAGCCAAACCACCATAGGCCCTGAAATTTCGAGCCGCGCCAAATATGCTATACTTTTACCAGATGGTTAAACGCAATCGACACAATACTCAAGAGCTCACAATACCTAATACATGTATGAAATGAATCCGCCATGTTGTGTTACACAGGCCACGTGTTGTCTTATAACTACTTATTATATAATTTTAGGTCCTTGCTAAAAGTATTTAGCCATATTTGTGTAATTTCATTTTTTAATTTATAGTTCGTCATAGTTATGCCATTGGCATAAGTCAGTTAAAAAGCATTTCATTTCTTTCTAGATGATGGTAGATCTTACCTCTGGTGCCCTAGTCAGGAAAAAATCATCGAATATGATTTGGCCATGCCCTATAGCTAGGTACAAACGTTCCCCAACACTGGTCACAGCTAAGTGCTTACAAGAGAGGTATTTAGCGCCATTTCGAAAGTCTTTGGCATGACTCGATATTACTGAGTGTTGGACTTGGTGGAGAGGCATTAAGTACCATTTTTGAAGGATCATTGATATGACTCGACCCTGGATTGAACCATGGCACGCTGTACTGGAAGCGAAAACTCTATCGTTTGGTCACAGTGATAGTTGTTTAACAGACATTAAAATACTTATATTGGCACTGATTCTGCTTGAAACTTTCTATAGAAAAGGCAAATCGGCTTTGAGTCGGGAACTTGGCAGTCTTTTTTTAAAGTCAGCCAATCAAATAGTTAATTAAGTTCGTGTCCAGGGCAAAGCAAATGTATCAAGATATTTGGCAAAGGTCTGTCCAGGGTTCTTGCAAATTTCGCTATCAGGCCGAAGAACAATGGCGTTTACTGACAGTCTGGACGGCACAGTTATTTCAATGATCAGATACGTAGAAATGATGGAACTATTTCTGGCAGGTAACCAATACTATCAGATATCAGACGACTGTTGGTTTTCGTTGTGCATGAAGGGGAGAAACTCTTAGGACAGTATATTTATCAGCAGTCGGTTTACTGCCACTATTGACTTTGACATTGCAATCATTCTCTTGAGGATTGTACCTCGTAGATTCAAGCATTGATATGATTCTCTGTCTTTTTTTTTGCTGGCTTATACTTTCTTTACAATTCAGCATGGTCAGGTGATAGAATGCTCGCCTCTGGTTCAATAGGCCGCGGTTCAATCCACCGCTGTGTTATATCAAAGACTTTCAAATGATAGCCAACAATCGGGAGAATTCTTCCCTCGATACATATGTTACGGGCAAATCAACGCTGAACTGGGTCAGTACCTAGATGGGTGGCTATTTGGGAATACCAAGTACCATAAGCTAAATGTAGATTTGACAAGACTAAGGTGGGTCTTGCTGAAGATTTTCCATGAGTACTCAATTCTGCAACATCGTAAAAGGGAACACCTTTTTTTGCTGAATTTTAATTTCTTTATAATCACTTGAGGGGAGGTGCAGTGTGGTCCAGCAGGTTACAGCATTTTGATGTAGGCATGAATCGATCTATACCGCTAGTGATGGATAGAATAAGTCAGGGACAACTCAGTGCTTTTGGTGTTTTCCACGAAATCACATATTACAAACGGACCAAGTATGTAGTAGTGTCATGCATGAAGCTCAAAAGGCACGACAGTCGCCATAGCAAGCATAAAGGCAAGGTCAGTTACCTATGGTATCTTTTGTCTCGATAATTCTGCATGCACAAACACACGCCGAGAATTCCTATTTCTGTCATCTTGTACCAGATTGAAGTGTGTCATGTCAAAACAGGTTGATTGATTGCATTGATGATCAAACTCAATACCAGATATCTGTATTCGATGCCGGTTGGAAAGTGATATAGAATGCTGATTTTCAAGTTAGACAAACTTTTCTCACCTGTAAAATCCTCCAATTTTTTTTTTTACTATTTACCCATTATATCAAATGCTAATATCAAATGCATTATAGGCAAATGCTAATATATATATATATATATATATATATATATATATATATATATATATATATATATATATAAGGTTCTGCCTCACAAATGAAGACATTTTGGGGGATATTGCATCTCAGTACCAAACGTAGCGGGGTGAGCATTTAGATACCTTCACAGCCAGTGCGATGGAGTTTTGAAAAGTGTGACTTATGGAGGGGCCAACTCCACCCCTTAAAGTGAGGATTTGAATCTTGTGGTTCACTGACACGGTGCAAATAGGGACGATGCTCCTAGATTTCACGTTTTGCAGGAGATCCCTTATCCAGGCATATAGATACGCATATATATATATATATATATATATATATATATATATATATATATATATATATATATATGTATATATATATATATATATATATATATATATATATATATATATATATTGATTGAGAAAAATTTACAGCCCTCAACACTAAACACATTAAAAACATCTTAAAATCATTTTGGGGGATCTCATCTCTCAATATCTTTTGATATGATTTCCTCTAACTTTTTCCTGCGTATACATTGTTATTACGGTATTATGTGTAGATTTCTCCAGTTGAGATATCCAGTTGTCTACTCTGCAACTGTTTCGGGAATTTAAAAAAAATACAAACATACAAGTAAATCAACATGGAACCCCAGCAGTTTTGATCAATCAGCACTTTCTTTTCAGCTATTTTTTCTATCTCTAACTTATGTAGTTTGTTATTCTGTACAGGATGATATCATTACGTATTGTAAATGAACATCATTTCAAACTACGTATCATTTGATCTTTCAAACAATCCTTACTTGAGGGTAACCTCTTTTAACAATGAATAGTCAGTAAGTATAACAACAGACTTGTCACTTCAACTGAGTGTTCACACATGAGCATATTAAACCCATTGTCTTTTGAGAGCCGAAAAACGGTAAATATATGCATATATATAGTAAACCATAATAATGTATAGTTGTATACTACCACAATGTGTGTATATGTATATATATATATATATATATATATATATATATATATATATATATATATATATATATATATGTATATATATTTATATTTATAGAACCCCAGTTACAAATTATGGAATCGCATACTTTGTGTGTGTTCAACTGGCTTATTTGCTTTTCAAAAAATAAACAAATTATCGATATGATATAAACCAAAGTTTGTTTGATAGCTTGACGTTTCAGTTTCATGAAATGTACCTAAAATAATTAGATCAGATTATTTCAATTATCAGCCTGTTTCTTCCCAAATCAAGTTGACAAAAACATAGAATCACCACGTAATTTACACTTCTGAAACAAATCCCTGCACAAATCATAAAATATATTCAACTAAATGAATAATGCAGAATACCACGGGCAATTAAATGCAGAAAGAACCATGATTTCTACACAAGAGCCCTCATGAAAATACGAAAGGAATAGTTATAAAGCCTTTTCAAGCGGGAAATCCGACATGGAGAGTCGTAAAACATGTTGGTTAGTCAGTCAGATGTATCTAAGATTTGGTGCAAGTATTAAAAGAATATGGAATTCACGAAGGAAAAACTACTGTTGAACCAAAGGATACGCCGAGGAAACGTGATAAACAATAATTTCGGTGCAATTTCCCTTGAAAACAAAAAGATGAAGAACAAAATGATAGGGAAACAGATGAATGGACACAGGAAACGGTATTTGTGACGGAATTGTAAAGAATCAGTTGAAGGAAATGGAATTTACATACAGGAAAAGCCACAACGAAAGCCAGCACCAGAACTGAAACAAAAAAAGAGAACAAGCTTACGATCAGCTGAAAAGAATCAATCATGGATATCAAGTTATGAATCAAGAATAAGCACCGTCCAAGTCGATGACGCTACAGTCCTTGTAGGTGCTATTCTTATGAAACATGTAAAGATGAATGCCTGGAAAAATTCCCACTCTTATTTTTATGTATATGGATAGATGTAAGGTACTGCAGGAAAGGATATGGCAATCACCACCGCAATTGTCAATTTACTGGATCACGTTGGAATTTTTGACGCTTTTCGGATTCCATTGTTTGGGTCACGATAAAGTCATTTTAAGAGAGATAATGCATCTTGCCAAATAGCAAAGTGCTAGAGCTTTTTTTCAGGAAAAGGAGATCAACTCAAAGATACGGACAGCAAAGAGTTTGAATCATCATCCAATTGAAAACATAAGGTGGAAATTAAAAAAAAACAGAAAAAAAGGTCGGTAACAAGGCTCCATTCTGGAAAGCTGATCTGTCAACTGCTATTAGAGAAAGTAGGAACCAGCCTGATAGGAAATGTTGATATTCATTAGCGAAGTCAATGCCTTAAGAATACAAACAGCCACAAAAGTCCTAGGAGGAGCAACTAAATATGATCTTTTCTTATTAATGATTCCATGATCTGTCTCTTAGCATAAGACGGATTCCATGATGTTTCCCCAAACCTGATCTAGGGAAAATATGCCAATAATTCATATATTGCAATATAATTTATTTGAGTTATATTTCGGGAACACAGAATATAAATGTATTGAACAGAACTTCTTTTGTGTCATATAAGTGATTCGTTTACTTGCAGCGAAGTAAAATAATATCTGAACATCCCCTAAATGTTCTAACTATAAAATTATTACTTGGGGTCGTATGTACCCATAAAGAGACCAATAAATCTGTTGCTTAATGAAAAAGCATAATTTATATATTGTACATAGCGAATATAATAGTTTTTATATGTGTATATATATATATATATATATATATATATATGTATATATAGTGTCATTCACAGACGGCTGTTTTGATTGTTTTGATGTATTAAACTCTTCAAGGTGGCTATAGACAATCTGTTATCAAATCCAGTACCACGAGGCAGGATTAAAACCTTGGTTTCAGACCTGGAGGCTGGTATCCTACCGCTGAGCCACGGAAGTTGACGGTCAATAAGGCTAAATATAAGCGATATATTCTATTTTAGCTTAAATCCCCCATCCACTAGAGCGCTCTATTCCTACGGAGGAGCATTGCATGATGCTTACAATGAACGACAAACATCACTAGAGGAGCATTATATAAATATATTTTTTCAACAATATCCTTACCTGTCAATGCACTTGAATCAGTGGTGGGTATTACCCATGTAGATTGAGCATCATACAGTGGCACTCCCTGTTAGAAATGCACTTAATAACTACGCGCAAGGCAACAGGCTCATTTATCCAACCTCGTCAATCGAATCCAATGCGTCTTAGTAGTTCAAAGATACAAGCGGTTTCATTAGCAAAGTTTCATTAGCTATTTGGAAATATTCATCCCTACGGTATAATCTTTTCTGCAGAAGAGGAATATTGCTTTTGGGGAGATAAGCTGATTGGTTGAATTTAATCGAATGAACAAGGAGGAGCAGCATGCGTGCATAAACCTCTCAACAAACTTTTAATGGCTAAAGATTGAAACAATGTTAGGTTTATCTACCATATAGATACAAAAGAAAATGAGAAATAGAAAGGGGTTCGTGTTTTTTTATGCGCCAGCATTATCAGTACATGTAAAAAGACTCCTATGCTATCAAATGTCTTAATGAGGATATATGATGATAGGCTGAACTAAAAAATGCTTTATGCATATATATATATATATATATATATATATATATATATATATATATATATATATGTGTGTGTGTGTGTATGTGTGTGTGTGTGTGCGTGTGTGTGTGTGTCGATGTGTCTGTGCAGAGTGAAGAATAGAAATATATACGATGAATTGCCTATATTTTTTCGTAATTTCTTTATTCCTTGAGATCTCATTAATTCGCGTGGATTCGATCTTATACAGTGAAACAACGATGAATCATTATAGATTCAATTTCCATGAAACATTCTCACATATATCTATGTGAGTGTGCATATATATATATATATATATATATATATATATATATATATATATATATATATATATATACACACACATATATATATATATATATAAAGAGAAAGAGAGAGAGAGAGAGAGAGAGTGAGCAAGCAAGCAAGTGATATCCACTTTCGAGGGAAGGCAAAAAATTTAAAACAGCATCCAACATTTTCTTTGCAGCAAGCAGTTAGAGTCAAAATAATGATTCTCCTCCTACCCTCTCTTTTCTCACTCTTGATCTTCTCCTCTGCCTTCTTCTCATTGTATTCTGTGCCATTATTTTCCCATATCAATTATAAGTCAAACATTCTTTTCTAATCAGAATTAGGGTTATGTATGTATGTATGTATGTATGTATGTATGTATCTATCTATCTATCTATCTATCTATCTATCTATCTATCAATTTATTCATCAGTCCCTTAAACTGTAATGTATTAATATATATATTCCAATGTGTTTTATTCTACTTGTTCAATGCATACTGTCCTTTTTCCACAATGATGATGTCGCAATGTCAATTTTTCCAATCCCTAAATCACATTCTTCATCAGTTTTTGTTTTTTTTAAATTTCAAATTAATCTTTCTTCTCCCTATACCATTCCTCCTTCTGTCTCTCTCTCTTTCTCTTGCCCTGAGGATTCAGCTATCCCTGATCAAGAAAATTAGATAACCGAACGCAGACTCCGTGTTCGCAGTTGATCACAAACGGGGCTTAATCCTTGAAAACAAGCAAACAAACGACGAACAATGGCCTTAGAGGGCAGCATTTGCACGTTCCAGTAACGAGAATAAGCTCTTTAGCTGAAAATTAAAATTATTCAAGTAGAGTTCTATTATTTTCGTTTGTTGCGCAATTTTGTTCTTTCCCATGATGAATTCTTAATGTTTCCTTCATATATCATGGACCTGGAATCGAGAATATTTGAGTATAAGAAAGTTTGATTATTTTAAATCATACCAAGACTTCAGCTTCTCTTTGTAAATGCAATGCAGGAGATTGTATTCACAACTTTGAAAAAACAATAATAATAATACAGATACCAGTTGTTCAGAGCATCCTCTCATCAATGGTACGTATGGCTTAGCAAATACATCTCTTCGTCTTTAATGTTGTCCCATCAAAAGAAATCTATACTGATTACAGAGGGCGATCTTGGCGGCTGAGGAACCAGTCAGAAACTTCCGATCAACCGGTCGAGGAATGTATCATTGAAAAATCGGCATCTCTAGCTAAAAATTGGATATCACTTGTATGGCTTTTGTGTGATCGATAGCACCTACGTGGAAGTGTATTAATATTCATGTCATTTACGGATACATGATAAAGTGAAACAACTATATACCCATATATATATATATATATATATATATATATATATATATATATATATATATATATATATATATATATATATATATGAAATAATAGAGATTTGAAAAAAGTATCGTTTGAAATATTCTAAATCACAAATGAGTTACAGAATTGTCTCATGTTTTGGGATAAGTCTACTACTTATTGTGAAAAAATGCCTTGTCTTAATTCTGTAACATACTGCATACAATTATGTTAATCATTGTTCACAATGTGGTCGGAGTTTTTTAACGTCAATGTGTTCATTTATTAACAATGTTCCCACCGTGTAAACTGCTTCTGTAAACACGTAAACGAGGAAAGTAGTCCAACCATATCAGACATAATGATTAATACACCCTGTCTAACAAACTCCATTTCTTGTATTTTCGATAGAATCTCAACGTAGTAAATATAATTTATGGAGACCCCGTACGATCTTGCTATTTTCTAAACTGATTTACTCGTTCACCTCACTCGGTGTTTTTGGCTGAGATTCGAATCCTGTGTCTCCAACAAATTGCAAGAACGATAGTAGCTTAATTCTCCACACAAATCTCCTCTTCTGTACGGACTCTATCTCAGCGGCTCTCCGGATTCCATGTTGCTGTAATTATTCCGGAAAGATTAATCAAGGTAGTAATAGCTCCTTCGAGAATAATTTTAATCTTCGGAAACCAATCTAAATGCCAAGTAATTTCAGCCGGAGTGTTCTATTTCCTATTTATTTTCTTACCTTTTATTTCAGGGGAACCTAAGGGAAAACTTCCATGTCGCCATTAAGTAAACTACAAGAGTTTACCAGGATCTTACTTAAATACGTGATAACTTCAATATTACCAATCACTAAGGCCCAGCGGTAGAGTGCTCGCTTCCAATTTGATAGGCTGTGATTCTATCCACCCATGTCATACAAAATACTCTGAAAACAATAATTAATGCCACCCACCAAAGCATTGAAGATTGTCTCTCCGAGTTTAAGGGGTTAGACATCGTTTCTGGTAATAGCTCAACAACCTCGGATTATAACGAATGATATCTTTATTTGCGTTGAGCCCGAAGAAGATTCATTACTTTGGGGACACAATAATACATCTATCTATCTATCTATCTATCTATCTATCTATATATATCTATCTATCTATCTATCTATCTATATATATATATATATATATATATATATATATATAGTTTGTTCATGTGTCTGATCGTGTGCTTGTGTGTTACAGTTCTTCTGGCCATACCGTTTTGTCTATGGACTTGAAGATTGGTATCGATATTCCATTGCTTTTTTTCTCTTTTAAAAAAAAGGATGAAGTTTTCTCTTAATAAGAAAATTCATTCATGGCCTTTTAAGAGTCTATTTGTACTGGTTTATAAAAGACATCTTGATTCTCGAGAATCCAGATAATTCAATGCATTTGTTTAACCCTATTTTAGACTTTTTTGGTTTGGAAACCGCCATCTATTTCATAATCTGTCTATATTTATTCAACGATAGAACTTTTCTACATTATTCCAATTTTTGACATTACTATTTTTCAATTATCGACTATGATGCAGAATTTCACTTTTAATCATATTTCTCGAGATTCAACTCTACAATGTCTGGTGCACAGATCAATGTATACAGCGAATATCAACTTTTCACCCCGGCTAGTTCTCGAGTTATCTCAGTCGACGCACACACACGAGCACGTTTTTCATTATAGTTGGTTAGAGTGTAAAAACGACATTTCATGTGTAACAATCCAATAAATTAATTTCCCACCATCAGTTCACAGAGACCTAAAAACTCCTGTTGCAAGTCACTGCTGATACACATGCCATAGGTTCGCAATACATGGCTTACTTTGTATTCAAGAGCATTCACATCTGCTATTTCTTCTGAAAATCAATTTTTTGTGATCACTGACCAACAAAAGGCAAGTCGAGTGATTCATTGATCTTTCCTTTTTCAATTTGTAAAATTGGTGTCTCTACCAACATGGCGAATTATATTAATCACATTATGGTGTATATTGTGTGAACAATCAGACCTATGATAATTATAGTATTTTATTAAGAAAGACCATTCCTGCTTGAACTCCAAATTTTTTTCTCTGATTTTTCCTCACAAATGGTTCGCTCTCGAGACAGCATTCCACGAGTCTGATGGACTCGTTATCTTTAGTCGCCATGTCAGTCGAGAAAATGCTATAAAATCTCCGAGTCTCCCGGTGAAATGAATTTTCAATATGATATATATTCAATTAAACTAATTCAAAACGTCGACACGAATAGATAATGTGTGACGTCATATCGGCAAAATATCCTGTTAGCCTTTTAAGAACGAATACATTTTTCGTGCAATATGGTGTGAAACTTTTTTCTTATCAACTGAGAAGGAACAAATAATAAATCCAATATTTTTCTTACACATCGCTTCAGCATAAATAGGTGATGCCAGTGTTTGATGTCATAACTCCTGAAAAAATACGTGTTTCGAGCGTATCTCATTAACCCCTTTCTTGATTGACAAGACAGCAGAGATATAATACGGAGGGAATCGCTTACTGTGATCAATTTTTGACAGGCTTTTTCAGATATCGAGACGATCATGACATCAAGCAGAGAATATAAACATTAGAAAGTTGTACCATCCTTGATGTAATTTTAAATTCATTGTTATAAATCGTTGTGTTGGGAAATTCATTGTTTGAAAAAGAAACTTTATCAAATCTTATGCAAATTTTCTGTCCGTCAATTCGTCGGAGCTGAAAAAGACGATCTCATTGTGGATTAATCATTTTTTTGTGACTTAATGATAAAAATTGCATCATAGAAACTCTTGACACTTCATCTCTGATCGCATATCAATATAGTTTGTGATGAGATAACTCTTACAAGAAAAAAAAAAGAATTGGATTCTTGAATCATTTGAAGTGAATCACCCGATCGGATAGCTTTATGCTCCTAAAAACCGATCCATGCATAAATAACCTACTCACTTTGAACGAGTATATTAAAGAAAAAAAAATACATGATCATATCAAGCAGATCATCATCATCATCATCATCGTCGTCGTCGTCGTCATCATCATCATCATCATCATCATCATTCTTTTTTTGTCTTTTGATTGATATTGACCCCCACTAAGAATCGCCATATCTCTCCATCATGGGCATCGTTGAGACAATTCTTTCTGAACTTTGGTTGTTGAGTGTTATGTAGAGATCAGTCCCCTTATTGGAGGATTAACGCAATCATCACTCGACACGAGCCCCAAATACATATAGCACTCGGTATATCCAGTTAATCATCAATCTGAATACTGGCTAGTATCAACTTTGAATGACTTCAGGGATCATTCAGAAATCAGTGAATCAAATTTGATTTTACCTTATCCCAAAATAAGGACAAATGTTTCAAATCAAACTTCATATAAATGTTCATGAATACAGCCAGCTTTAATCCACTGTTCGTGTAGTTACACGTTTGTATGATAACATATCAAAATTCTTTCACAGTTTGACTTAAAAAAAGAATAATATGGCGTCCAAATTGACTGCTTAATTAGTAGCATTGTCATCCAAATCATTACCATCATTTTTTTATCGCCCATCGTCGGACATAAACCTTCCCTAGAATTTGCCAGCCATCTCTATCGTGGGTGTTGCAGAGCCAACACTTAATGGACCTGTCTAGTCCGTTTCCCCATCATGTATTCTGCTGGCCTTGGTCACAGATGTAATCTCTGAGGATCCATGTTGTAAGTCGTGGTGTCCATCGGTTGTCTGCCATTTTCGCAAGATTACCAAACAGACAATCGCAATCTAAGTGTTCTAATAGAATCTATGACGTCTCAGACTCCTGTTTATTCCCTGATTGTATTATCTTGTGGCTCCTTATATAAATGCATA
>OY735236.1:35069015-35091515 GCA_963457665.1 Thysanoteuthis rhombus | reverse complement strand
TTCAGGGTCAAGTCCATCAGGGAAGAGAGTTCTGAGTTCGTTGATCCACATATCTTCATAACTTTATTGAATTATTGTCGTTGTCATTTATATATTTCGACCCTACCTCATGGTACTGGATAGTCTATATCCACACTGAAGAGTTGCAATACAACAAAACAGCTGTCTGTGGACGACACAATTATTCAATTATCATTATTATTATAATACACATACACACACCCATAAACACACACACACATATATATATATATATATATATATATATATATATATATATATATATATATATATATATGAAATTACGTATGTCTGGTTGATTAGGACACATGAGCAAGGTTTTGTTATTTTTCATTAGTTTTTTCTTGTTTTTAGTTACGATTAAACTTTTGGACAACTATTACGCTAAAAAAATTAAGCATACGTTTTCTTGGATAGAAACAATAGAAATTAGCAAAAATGTTCCTTGTTCTTCGTATTGCTGTAGACATGAACGTGTAGAGAATCACTACCCAAAAGTAAATGGTTTTTGAAGATTCACAGATTATAACTATAAATATAAAAAAAAAAAAAAAAACCCAAACCAACTTTTTCCCGAAATGTATCTAATTTCGGGTAATTAATTCTTGATTTCTATTAATATGATTTACGTAATTTTTTTAGTAGTATTTCTGTATCTCATAGAATTAGATGTAATAATTCTATGTGGGATTAAGAGAAAAACCGGCAATATTAACGTGGCTCCCTAGTAGTTTTGATCAAACAACATCTCCCCCTAAGCTATGATTTCAATGCATATCTCTATCATTAATTTCAAAGAAGGTATTCTCATAATTTATTGTACATGGATGTTATTTTATACTAAATATTATTCAAACTTTTGAACCCTCTTTCTCTCTTTCTTTCTGTCTCGTTCTCTCTCTCTCTCTCTCTCTCTCTCTATATATATATATATATATATATATTTATTCATGTGTGTGTGTGTTTATGAGTGTTTGTTTGTGTGTGCACGTGTGTGTATGCATGTGTGTGTGTGCGTGTGTGTGTGTATGTGTATGTGTGTAAATCATAATATGTAAGTCTGGTCGTTCCACTTTTTAGGCTACAATCTTGCGTGTAGGAAGCTAGAATTTTTCATAATTTTACACCGTTTCATGGCAGAGGATATAGAATGTAGAAGTTTTTAAAGGTGTTACCCGATAAATTTGATCTTCAATGGAACTATAAATTTAAACTTCTCTATTCCAGAAATTTCCACATTGAGATCACCTTCCGCTTCAGCTGATTCCCTCCTGACCCGACATAAATATGCCAGTCCGGAAAAAAATACATTAGGTCAACATTTCTATCCGAGTGAAAAAACATTTTTTTTCGAGTTATAAAATCTCGCCGTCGTAGAAGGAGGGTGTAATTTTTTTTTCATATGCATAAATGTCCCATTTTTTCAGAAAGAATAATTTTTTTTGTAATATCTCAGCATATAGTTTATCTAAATATATTTTTTCTAAATTACCCGTAAACATCGTTGTTGTTTTAAAGAAAAGATGTATTTAAAACGAAATATTGCAAAAAATGACAGCTTATGAAATGTGACTGACTACTAAAAAATGGAAATATTTAATAAAATATTTAGGCTTGGATTTTTGTGGTGTTTTTGATCTTTGAAGAAAGACATCCTAATTTTTTATTTCATTTGAACGAAGTAAAATTCTCTCGTTAAGCGGAGTTACTTCTTAATCTATTTATCTAAACGGTAGAAAATATTCTTTGAGGAAAAAAGATTATTGGTTGTCTTTGTCTCATTACTCTCGACCCATTGTTAATTCATCAACTAAGAGAAACCCCCTTTCTAAGTAATTCCCCTTCAGTGTTCTTTTTGTATGCTATTTGTAACTTCCCAGTATCATTATCATTACTATTAAGTATTATATTGTTTCTTTATCGCTTTATATCGCATTGCGTGCGTAGGAATCTAGAGAATAGAGAATTTAAAGTTAAAAAAAAGTCCCTGTTTGTAATATTTGATTATTGATACTCTATAAAATCTTACTTCCATTTAAAAAAAATACGACAATGTTTACGCATAATTTAGAGAGAACAATATATTCGAAAAAGTCGGCATGATATTTGTTCTAATACCTTAATTTATTCATTTTCTTTTCTAAATTATGCATGGACATTGTTATACCAACAGAACTGTTTTTTTACTGAAAAATAAACCGTTTTGATATTTATTAGTAAAAGATACATTTTTCCACAAACAAAAAATTAGACATCACTTTTTTTCAAGTTATTATTTTTGTTCAAAATATTTTAGTTCAGGATCATGTACAAATTTTATTTTTGTGGAAAAATGTTCAGAAGAAACTTGCTGAAAATCATTATCTCTTCATCAGAAGAAGAGAAAGAAGAACGTGCACAAAGAGTGCACTAGAACAGACGTCAGAAACCTTTCAGATAAATTTCAGGATTTTTGGAGAATAAAATATGATTTTAAATCGTATATTTGTCTGTTTTTGACAATGGTTTTGCAACTATTTGAAAAAGTGAAATTGAGCTGTTCTATGCTTTGATGTTTTGATATGCTCTTAGTGACGAGGAAAAGAAAGAAGATTGAACATCATGGCCGTGAGAGTGTGATAGGGATAACTAGTTGTTCAAAGATCTGAAGATTCTTCCTTCAGGGATCTCTGGAAGTTGCAGGCTCTTGACGATCTCTGTCCGTCACAGCAGTTAGTCTTTCGCCTTGGAGAGGAGGTTGAGAGAGAGAAAGACTGACAAACAGACAAACAATCAGACAGAGACAGAGAGTGAGGGAGAAAGAGAAAGAGAGTTTTGGGATATAGTTTCAATGTCTATGTATAGGTGATAGTGGCAGTTAATTAGTGTTGGGCTTTATTTTTCACCAAATTTGGACATGATGCTCAATTAACGCAATATTTAAAGTCATGCAAAATGTTTCTTGGTATGAATTCCTCCTGACATTTCGAAAGCAAATTAATTATAACAATAATATAGCTAATTCATATAAATGGACTCACTTAAGGAATATAAAAACCGGGCAATGCCTGGTATTTCTTATATATATATATATATATATATATATATATATATATAGTAGAGAATGTGGATTCGCTACACAAACTAGCTCATGTTTCTACCAAGATGAGGCTTGAACAGGGCAGAAACATGCGCTAGTTTATGTAGTGAATCCACATTCTACTATCTATCTCCAGCCCTATTCTAAAACAACTTAAAAAGTTGTATGTATCGAGCAATCTCAGAAATAAATCCATTACATTTCGGAAGTGGCTTTATGTAATTGATATATCATTATATTATGTTATAGCGCTAGCCTGACTTGTACCGCATATACAATATATATATATATATATATATATATATATATATATATATATATATATATATATATATATACTTATTTGTTTGCATTCCGACAGTCAATCCATTGTCCATCGTTACTTGACCTTTTCTCCTCTAGACTAACCGATACAGTACGATTCATTATCTCGACCGACTGACATCATTACAAAATTTCATTTTTCTTTCCAAGCTTTGATGTTCCGAACGAAACAGAGGAAGTCATTTCTTTAGTAAATAACTTTCTATTCTTCAAACATGAACTGAAAAAAAGATAAACCAAAGAGAAACAAAAGTTTATCAATAGCTGGGGAGAAACAAGGAAGAGAAGGTGTGGGCAATAACGGAATAAAATCTGGTCTTGTTAGTCACTTAAAAGAAAACGTCACCGTGACGTACACCTTTTGGCATCAACCTATGTTTGGAGTGAACAATCAAAATTTTGAAAAAAAAGGGTATCAGTGTGTAAATTACCTCTCTTGTGTTTTGTTGGGGATTCACTTACTCGGGAAGTACGAATTTTCAGAAAAGATGCGTGAATTTTGGCGAACGCTGAATTAGGAATCAATCTAGTATGAACTTCAATTGTAAATTTAACTCCCATTAAAAAACTATTGGTGTTTATAAAAGTAATTATTTTCCAGACATGAGGAGTAAATGATTAATTTTGAGCTGTATTCACAATACATACAAATATAATCAGTCAATGTGCCACTAATCCTAAGCAGCATGAAAGCCGAAGAAAGCTATGCTGACGGTTTCAGTGAAAGTTTTGGTTGGCGGTTTCTAAAACTAAAAAGATAGATCTTAATTCGTACAGACTGTACGTGCAATACATACCTACATAGTCAACTGGTGGATCAATCATCCAGACAAATTCGATGACAGTTTTAATTGACGGTTTCATGTACTCATTTAAAAAAATCCAAGTCTGAGAAACAACACACTTGTGAAAATTCGTTCAATCAACGGTATTCTATATTTTGAGAGATCAAAGTTGTGTGAATAAATAATTCACTGGTCGACCTCCTACCGTCTGGAATTGAATATGTGATAGGTCCATGCTGATTTTCAAGGGGAATAAGGTCAACCATTTTGAAAGAACATTCGGAATACTATGTCAATTCCTTAATTTCAAACTGCTGGCCAAATCTGCCTACATCAATTCAAGTCTTTTCGAATTTATTTTTTCTAGCTTTATATATATATATATATATATATATATATATATATATATATATATATATATATATATATATATGTATATATGTATATGTATATATATATATATATATATATATATATATATATATATATGTATTGCACATACAGGCCACACCAACAGATCTAGCTAAATGGCTAATAAATTTGATATTTGCTCTTTATTATGTTTGGGAACAAAAGATTTCTTAGGGGAAAGGGGCCAATTTTCAATTGAATTTCGTGCTGAGGTGGTAATTACTTTATGTGTGATAGCATTTAGTAAAACATAAATTTGGACTATTTAGTGATCTCAGCCTAATAAAAAGTGAGAGAGATTATCTATTCCTGGATCACTTTCTTATTTTGAGTTGATCATTTCAATTATGTAGTTTACAAAAAACATTGATTGTATGAAGATATCTATTGAGTGACTAACCAGAGCTGTATCCGTTTGAATTTGAATTCATCCAACTTCTATTATCTTGGACGGGATCTACGGAACAAATTCTTTCAATCCTTTCAATTGGTGCCGAGGCAAATCATGTATGATGCATGATGTAAAAGCATCTCTTATAATTTTACTGCAGAAATACAATGCAAATTTTTGTACTTTACAAATCATTGTATGAAGTTTTTTCTATAAAAACGAATTCAAATTGTGTTGGGAAGGGTTTTGAATAGTCTACATGGAGGTAAGGGCTTTTGACACAATAGAGACATTTATGTATCATGGGAATATTAGAATATTGAAGGTGGTTGTCACTTGACCCAACTAGAAATCTAAATGACATAGTTGTTCATCTTAGTTCACAAACACAACTATAGCAAACGTGTCTGTAGGGGTGAAGATGAGATGACACACGGATACATTGATCAGTTGGGACGTCCGTTGGCGTTTTATTAGAGGGAGTTGTCCAGTTTGTCTTCAGCAAGCCAAGACTTGGATGTTTTTTTTTTCAATCTAATGATCGATGATTCTGGAGTTCAGGGTACGATGTGTTGATAAATTCTAACAGATTTACATGAACATCCAGTCACGTGAATAGTTGACCAATCAAAAATATGCGTTTGCACTGTAAAGGAATTAGAACAGGGCAACAACAGTAGGAAAAGGGGATTTTAAGAACCTGGTTGTTTATTTGAGAAGCGACCTGTGCAGGCATGCTAGCTGTGCACAAACAGAAGTAAATGAACCGTCAGTGAGTGGAGAGGAAAGAGAGAGAGAGAGAGAAGAGAGAGAGAGAGAGAGAGAGAGAGAGAGAGAGAGAGAGAGAGAGAAAGAGAGAGGGATTGACTTCGACGATTTCAAAAAGGATGGTCTGATAGACCACGTTGATAGAACTTGGACGTCGCCAAAAACGTTCACATATGACACACTATGCATCGTTCCTCATCTCGATATTTTTCCTTTGTCCCATCTTATTCGGACTTTCCATTTTGTTTCCAACTCTTTTACGAATATCATGTTATTCTTTCTTTCTGCTGTTTTCCTTTGACAGCGACATTGTTCGAATCACAACAGACTTTTGATCGAATATGCACCATCTGCATATAAAGAATGAATAAGTTCAACGATCCATCCCTTGTCCAAGGTGAAAGAAGCAAGAAGTAAAAAAAAATACTGGTGGATCATTCAAAGGTTTAAACCATGTTGCAAGCCAATCAAACATGACACTGCTGAGAATATCAATATTTAGCATATCATTTGTCGTGGGTAGTAGTATCAGAAAGAGGATAAAGAGAATGATCCAACATTATACGGCTGAAAAAAAATTGATATTTGACCTTCATAGTTCAAATATTAGTAGCTGGAGTCAGAAGAAGAGAGGGCCGCTGGGGTACGCATTTTAGTACTATAACCAACTCGTTGTAAGAAACAGAAATGCATTAATACTGATTTCACCCATAGTAATCGATTTGCAAGTCATTATGATATAAACATTTTAATTTGCAACAGAAATGCACTGCAAAGGTATGAAAGAAAAGGATTGTTAGCAGCCAGAGATGAGGATTTGCGTCACTGATACAATAGGCTTATTATCATATGCTATAATTAGAAATTTTCTTCTGGATCACAGTTCACTGCTCTATTCACCAAGTTTGTACGCGCAGCACATTTACTGTCTCAGTTGTTTATATTGAATCTACTTCCCGGTGCGCTTATTGGATTGTTATAGAAAATATTTAGCCACTCCGCAATTAATATCAACACGTTGAGTGTCTTTGGACCACATAGTATGGAACTTTAATAGCAACATAAATATTTAGTGTTATCTTGCAAGAGGTGATAATTCCTCAAGGGATAAGATCACAACCTTGAATAAATATTACATCTAACAACAATTGGATTTTCTATGTCTGTCCATGTCTTTGTGAGTTTGCACTGCAATTACTCAACAACTGGCTGCTGTGTAAAGTTGCTATCCGCCAGATGAATCAGTCAGCATCCTAATCATGTCACATTTTGTAAGCGTGTGTAGATTTCAGACATTTTGGTAGTATAGCTGTCGTATTACGCAGGTTTTGATTCAGCAAACCACCTGGAAAGTAGCCATCCTATTCAGCCTATGCCTAAGTAGATTGAAGTCCCAGATGAATGGAGCACTGCAATCATAATGTCATTTCATAAAAAAGCAATCCTAAAAATCTAAACAACTACAGGTCAATAAGCCTACTCAACTGCACCTTACAAAAGTGATCAACAACTGAATCACTGAAACACGAGATGAAAATCAACCACGAGAACAGGCTGGACTCAGAACATACTACTGAACCATGGATCATCTTCATCAAGTAAATTGATTTTAAAAAAAAGAGCAACAGAATGTAAAATTACACTTGCTGTAGCATTTGTCGCCTTTAAGAAGGCCTTCAAAGGACTTCTTAAAAGCGTCAGTGAAAACCCCAAAGGTCATCGATGCTCTCATACAAGGCGTACATCTTGTAAATGTCAGAGTCTAGCAACATATATCATACGTACAGCAGCTCATCCATCAGGTTATACAAACAATGAGCCTTTTCAACAGGAAGAAGGGCAAAGTAATACCAGCTCATCCTATCTGGTCAGAGCCTGCCTCGAGATAATTTCCAGAAACTAAGACTGGGGAAATCAAGGAATCAGAATGGACAATGAATACTTAAGTAACCCCAGGTTTGATGACGATATCATCCTTTCTGGGGAAAAAACCCTCCACGATAGCGGAGTAATGTAACACGGACTGAGAGAGAAGACCAAGAAGATTGGTCTTCACATAAATTTCAGAAAAAATATGTCACGTACAATAAACATGTTAAGGACAAGGACACTGCATTCAATATTGAAAATGCAATCCTGAAAACGGTGGACCAATATTCAACAAAGGACAGCGATTCTCCATAAAAATCCTCGAAAATAGAAGAAATCAAGAATCACTCTTGGATGGCAAGTTCTCAGTGGAGCAAGCCTACACTTTGAAAACAAGTCATGAAAAGGAGGGCCAACAACTGATGTTACCTATGGAGCTGAAACATGGGACTTAACCAAAAAATTGACTTTAAAACCGTGAACCATGCGCTTTGCACTGGGGATAATCAATCTCAGTATCGCGAAGTGCGTTTACAAAGCAATGCAGTATATAAGAGAGAGAAAAACAGAAGTCCAATATATCAAACAATCCGTTTTTAAACTCAAATGGCAATGGGTTGGTCATGTTGTTTGAATTGAGAACAACCACTGAACATTACAACATTACATAGATCCCAAGATATTGTATAAGAAACTGGGGCCAGAAAAGAAGATAGGATGGCGAGAAAAGTTCAGAAAGTATTGGGTCTGCAGTTTTGGTGAGTCTCGTCCCACGACCGACACAAAAAGGGGGATGATGATCTTTACGTAGTCTTACACCTTGAGGTAGGTTTCTGGTTTGGGTAAAAATAGTGAATCCATCGGTAGCCTGAACGATGGATATCCTGACGAGCAGAGGAAGATGGCACCGTGGATTTTACCAGCGATATCCACAATGGCACAATGATCATGGATCAGTGTTGAATTTGAACTTTTTGGGATCAGTGGTTCTCGAAACATCCAATAAGATGAATAAGAATAACAGATTATAAAATAAAGTTTTTTTTCGATGAATTGGTTAGTCGCTCACTTGAAACTGTGATGTGACAAATGTCATTTGGCTACATGTAAGTGTTGGGGATGATCAACTGAACAAAATTGGGGATAGAGGTTATTGCCGGGAAATGATTTTTGGAAGACTGAATTTTCAAAACACAACAGTGAATGTTTTCTAAATACAAAGTAGGTGATTAATTTTGCTTGAACATTCTTTGCAAATTGAAGCTGCTCATTAAAAACTAATTTTAGGGCAGATCCTTCAAAAAACAAAAACAAGTATTTAGTAAACCTGATATGGTTTCATCATTGAAATTTTTAGCCTTTTAGCTCCATTAGTACTGCTTGAATGCAGGATACGTATATAGCTAGACAGCCAGCTAATCCAATTTGAAACCTAAAAACTTATGTTAACTGTTTCTACTAAGCAGATACTTTTTTGTAATTGATAACTCTTACATAAACCTCGTGACGCCTTAAATCAATTTGATTTAACTTCCATAGAATACCTACCAGATAAAATACATCCTGATTCCTTTGCTTTTAACTGCTGCAAGGGATCGAGCTTATTTTTGTATCTTCAAGGAAATAACATGTGACTCTAATAACCCAACAGAAGCCTGTACTCTTTATGAACCAACGAATCAATAAGCGGCACTTGAACACTGAGGCGTACTAATGCGTTTGATAGAGAGTATTATCATAATATCTCACAACATAATCACCCTAGCCAACTAGCAATTAGTTAAAATATAGACGATAAGCCGAGATTAAACCATCTCTATTCTTTGCATTTTGTATCTTGAATACAAAGTAATGGGATATTCCGGAACATAACTTGGCTTCATAGCTTCGTTAGAAAATGTCGTCTGGTAGCACAGTAAATATATTGGAAGCTGTTTTGTTTGTTATAGATTTAATAAAACCCATCTCTGAATACTTTGGTAAATAGCCATGAGCATATTTCTTTCGGACATGGTTTTAATACTGAGAGTAAATTGTAACACAAAATACAAAAATTCACTATAACACAATCATACGAGAACTGCTTCACTAGTCGCGTCACAGAATATCTCATCGTGTAATATAGATTGGTTTAAGATGCCCGTCCAACTATGCACTATTTAGAGAGTTGTTTACAAAAAAAAGCGGATGTAAGTCAATCATCCTGATTAAAAAAGAAAAAAAGTGAAGTACAGGTCTTGTTATTCACTCAATCGAAACTGTCATGTGATGAAGGCCATTTTTGACAGCGTGACTACGAAATGGAAGGGAGGTAATCGATGAAAAAATTTCTTCCGTCGCCTTTCGTTCGTCTGTGATCACTCAAAAAGTATGAATTTTCATAAAAACAAACATGAAGACAAGCGGGCAAACATGAAAGACTAATTTAGTATAAACTTACAGTGCAAAATGACCCAATCTCCAAATAAAAACCTATTCTTTTAGGGGTGTTTTCAAGACAACGGAGAATTCGTTTCTTTTAGACACTATAGAGTAAATGTTTAAACTTCCAGTACCCTAGCTAAATTGGCTTGAACAAGTGACGCATACATACGTGGTTAAACTGCCAGTCAGCCTGCCAGCCAGCCAGCCAGCCAGCCAGCAAATCAGCCAAGTTCACTTGAAAACTGAAGAAGTCTATGCTGACTGTTTTGGTAACAATTTAGCTTGAAAGTGTCTAATAAAAGCTTAAATAGCTATATTCGATTTCGGAAATGAAAAAAAATGCTCTTGAATATAACCAAAAAATTTCAGTAAAAAGTCCTGACCGAACCAAATTGATATTTTCTTTGAGCGATATGTTGTTAGATCTTTTTCCTATTTTGAGGGATATTTCAACTGAAATCAACTACGTGGCAATTTATTCTTTGACACTTATTATCTACACCTAAGGTCGGTACAAGGGGGTCCAGCGCCCTACACAAAATTTGAAATTTTTGCTATGGATCTTATACCCCCTGTTTGGAACATTAAATTTACACCCCCTGTTCATCGACTTCTTGTAATTTTTTTTATCCTTGAATGTCATATTGGACCCCTTTAAGATCTGCATCCTTGGCAATTGCCTCGTTAGCCTAATGATAGAGCCCACCCAGCTTATGCCTAAAGTGTGACCTGGTCACCCCTGACGACATCGTTTTTGTTCCTCTCTGCTGTGAACTTTCAGGGTTCCCAAATAATGTTGGACAAACTGAACAAAGAGGGGAAGGAAACCAATCTTCAATTGAACTCCTGTGAAAAGAATGGCAAAACCTATTCAACAACAACAGGAAGAACAACCTTATTTCCATATAAACTTTTAAACGTTTCACCCACTCGCCTACTTGATGATAAAACGGCGCACAATCAAAAACGATTTAACTACTAAATCTTTTCAATACAATAACAAAATGAATAATGTGTTCACTCCCATTTTTCATAGTAGAGATATTCCATGATTCATTCGAAAGCTAAGACGAGTTATCCACATTTTACGCTCAGACACTTGGAATCTACCGTATCATACGATTCAAGAAGTATGTATGCTACTTTGTTCATATGAATGCATGCATGTGCAAATTCATTTGGATATAGACGTATGTTAGAGGGAATGATTATCTTGACACGATTGCATCGGATACCACCATTATGAATTGGCCATGATAAAGGGGAAACACTTTTAGAAAATGGCTATTGGATAGATTTAATTTCCAAGTAACATAATGAACACCGAATAATTATTGGGAAATTAGAAACACTAACCCTAAAACTGACAACGAACCCTAAACTACCCACTAACCTCAACACTAAACCTACCTACCTAATCTTAAGAATAACCTTATTAACTAACCTTAACACGGACTCAACCTTAACCCTAAATCTTAACCCTAACTATATGCTGCAATGCTGTAAAAACTACTTAGATTGAGAAAAACGGTATTTAAACAACGGTAGCACAATATATTAGATAAAAACAGGGATGCAAGATTTCGCAGAATTAATCATAAAACTAAAATTGCGATGGGCTGGGTGTGTTGCAACAATGGATTGAAGATTTCTTGACATAACAACACACGACGCAGATACAAAGAGACCACAAGCTAAAACAACGAATGACAAAAAATGAAATGGCGTAAAGTGCTAGTCAAGGGAGTATTGGTCTGCAAAGCTCAAGGTAAAGAGGTTTGGCCAATCTTGGCGAAAATCCATCGTAAGATTCTGCTGCATATGATGAGGATAGATCGAGCAACTTTCAGCTATTCAAAATGGCCAATTTAAAAATAATAAGATTCGAAATTGCAGTGCCTGATTTCTTTCGATTGCCGACATAATTATTGGCTTCTAACCATCAGCCAATATTTATCTAACGGTATTATTAACTGAAAATTGAGTGATCAGACGGTTTATTCTTGAGAATAGGCTATGGTATGTTTATTTATATGAATTTATCAGACAAGCTGCCGGCAAATCGTTTCATGAGATGTCTGCTGATGTTTGAAATGGCACAGGCTCCGAGAAAAGATCAACGAGGGATGAGATTTTGGAAAATGATTGTAGGAAAATAATAGATATAAAAAAAAACGTACTTATAACAGCATTGAAGTATTATTACAACGTATACACGATCTAAATATAAAAAATCATAACATAAAGAAGCAGACGAATAGGTAACCCCCTGTCTCTCTCTTCATATGTACATATATATACATGTGTGTGTGTATGTGTGTGTGTGTGTGTGTGTGTGTGTAGCAAGGGAGAAGGAGAAATAAAAGGAGGGAGAGAGGTAAAGACAGAGAGGGATGGTGAATTAATACATGAATATGGAGAGAGAGTTAGAGACAAAGACGGATAGGGAATATATATATATATATATATATATATATATATATATAGATGGATAGATAGATAGATAGATAGATAGATAGATAGATAGATAGATAGATACATGTATGTGTATACATTTAGACCTAGATGGATGGTAGATAAATGGTTAGATATAAAAAGTTTTATTAAGGTAGATAGATAGTTATAAAATGATAGATAGAGTCACAGAGCAGCTAGCAGGATGATGTATATACATATATATATACATACACACATACACACACATACACGTACACACACACACACACACACACACACACACACATATATATATATATATATATATATATATATATATATATATATTGGTATGAATCTTCGAGCTAACAACGTAATTGCGTATTAACAGACTGGGGTAGATGCAATCAGACTATGGAAGATCAACACTTGAATTGATATAAACAGGTTGATATACATTAGCACGAGGGAAAAAGAGAGAAATCGATCAGTAATTTCTAAATTGTGTTCCACTTTGTGGATGATGATTACTTGAGGCGTAATGAAATAGACATAAAAAATTATCTTTTTAATCTGCTGCAAGAAATCCCGTCCAATTATGTGGTAAAATGTAAACAAAAATTACCCACGTCGACAACTTTAATTATAAGTGAGTAGCACACATACAAACGTGTGTATAGATAGATACACAAGTGTGTTTTTTGCAGTATGCATGTGACTGTGTATGAGTGATAGGAATATATATATATGTTACTCAAAATCAGCAAAATTACCTAATTGGCGAAGTTCACCCATTTTCGGTTGAAAAAAAAGTTGATTTGAATTTGATTACGTAAACTCAAAATCGTCAAAACAATCATCTTATATCCTCATTTTAAGTGAACAAACTCTTAATAGACATAAAATTACGTATGTTTTTTTACGTAAAAAGTTAAAATTACGTATTTATTATTCTTAGAAAAAACTTTGATTTCAATTCGATTACATAAAATTAAAATCGTAGAAAAATATCTCGGTTTTAATTAGATTGACTTTTAATCAAACTGAGACGACGTATTTATTCATCTGGTAGAAAAAGTCAAAACTTCGCCGATTAAGCAATTTCACCGATTTAGCCTAATAGGTCAAAATAGACTAATAAATATGTCTTTATCCCACAAAAAATGCTTGCCGACGTACAGTAAAGCAGGTACAAGTTATTCGACAGAGGATGAGTATACCTTCGCTCTTCAGAATATTGTTTAGTGCCATTCTTTACTGGTATGGAAAATGCAAAATACGAAAATAACGTTCAACGATTCTCTTGCAGGCAGCTCTATCATTAGAAGTTCATACCCCCTTCTCTCTCCTACACTTCAGTTTCCTGTACCTCAAACGACCTTAACCTCCAATCTTGGCCATTATGAGAACTGCCAGAATATCTTTCCCAATTGTACTAATGTTGCATGGCTTCAGTGACCCACATTTACCACGCACCTATTCCAAAACTTTTGACAATAGTCCACAAATGAGAACAAAGGATTAGCCTGAGAAGAGATACGAATTAGAGAGATAAATACCTTGATAGTTCCTGTTGATTAATTTCTCTTTTGACTGCTTCCTATTGTTGCAGGTGATGGTTGTTACACGCTCCAAACAAGAAAAAATAATTGCGTGGAGCCCCTCGTGCTCGTGGAAATCGTATTTACCATTATTTTTTCATGTTTTTTTTATATATGTATATATGAAAAAGAACGTCGAGAGAGACGTCGCACGGGAAATCAAGAATCAAACGTCTATTCAGTTTTGGAAATGACCTGAGCCTTTCTATCTTCTAAATTAAAATGTCTCTACCAGAGGCGTCCTCTCTATATCTACCCCCACTTTGTCTACATAATAGTAGCTGGCAATAAGCCAGCCTCAAAATTGAACTTCAGGCTAAAAGGTTCCTCGTTTGGCTATATAGCCAATGAGAGGAGGCAAATTTCTTAGATGCACCCGATGATTGGCTAATGCACTAATTCTGCAAATCAGTTCCGGGGATGCAGTAAGCGTTTATCTTCCTCTGGCCTAAGCAATGAAACTGGATTTTTTCTTACTTACGTTTGACCATTCTTCCTGCCTAATCAAATTCTCTTCTTTTTTTTTCTCGTTTGGAATGCTTCAATTTATTTTACACACACACACATACACACATATATACCCTGTACCAATCTCACGACTAGAGGGCAAAAGGGAACACGAACTGCATTAGCCGGAATTCGAACCTTGTTTACAGATAAAATTTCCTGTGCGGTTTCAGGCTCCCTACCTTCAAAAGAAATTCGCAAAGAGAGAGAGAGAGAGAGAGAGAGAGAGAGAGAGAGAGAGAGAGAGAGAGAGAGAGAGAGAGAGAGAGAGAGAGAGAGAGAGAGAGAGAGAGAGAGAGAGAGAGAGAGAGAGAGAGAGAGGGGGAATGTGTCCATCTATCTCTGTCTGTGTTTCTGTCTGTCTCACTATATATACCATATATTTGATCTTCCCATGAACTGACCGTGGGTCGATCAGGTAGGGATACAGCATGGAATAGGTGGAGCAACTCCTCAAATATGATTTTCACCTCCTCAACCAGTGGGCTAAATAGTTTCTCCTTTTCCTTCTCCCTCTCTCTCAATATAAGATTTCGATCCTTCCTCGTAGTACTGGATGGGATGTTTGGTAAACTATAGCAACATTGAAGAGTTGTAATACAGCGAAACACCTATCTGTGAATGACACAATTATAAATTATCATTATAATTAACGCTCCCTCCTTCAGGGTTGAGCAATCTTTCGTCGAATGTAAGCCATTATGGCAATGCCCTTCAAACTCTAGAATGGAGCTCTGTGGTGGACAGGGATTTCGTGCATGTGTATTGCTTAAACTCAGTCTTACTGACCGTTCAGTTCTGCATGAGCAGGGGTACACTGCCAGCCTCTGGGTCTGAACCGATGGTTTCAATCCTGTCTTGTGGTATTAGATAGTCTGTAGCCACACTGAAGAGATGTAATACGAAACAGCTGTCTATGGATGCCACTATCATCAATCATATATATATGCAAAGATTTATTTTCCTTCTAATACAGAACATAGAGAATCCTTGATTAAAGCATTCATTAATCTTATTATTCTCTGTTAAACACGCAGTAAATAATCTTCAAGGCAGTAAATAGTATCTTGAGTAAAGAGAAGTCTTCAAAGCAGAAAAAGTCTTTGAGGCAATGAATGATCTCTAGAGCTGAAAAAAGTCTTCAAAAGAGTAAAAAGTCAGTAAATAGTAAATATTTTTCATGGCACAAAACAAGTTTCAAGGAAGCAAAGATTCTTAAAGGCAGTGAATAGTCTTCAGAACACAAAATATTCTTAAGGCAGTAAATGGTATTTAGAGCCGTAAATATTCTTCTACGCAGTGAATTTTTTCAAGGCAGCAAATAGTCTGCAAGGCAGTGTATATTGTTCAAGGCAGCAAATAGTCATCAAAGCAGTAGACTTAAAGACAGAAAACAGTATCCGAGGCCATTACTAGTTTTAAGGTGGAAAATAGTCAACAAGGTAGTAAATAGTCTCTAAAGCAGTGGAACGTCTTTGAGGCAGAAAATAGTCTCCAAGCTGTATGTTCTCTCGAAAACAATAAAAAAGATCAAATCAGTAAAGTCTTTATATAGTAAATAGTCACTAAGGCTGTATATAGTCTTCGGGGCTGTAAATAATCTTCAAAGCAGTGAATAGACTTTGAGGTAGTGGATAGTCTTTAAGGCAGTTTATAGTCTTAAAGGCAAAAATAGTCTTCAAAGCAGTAAATTGTTTTCAAGGCAGTTAATAGTCTTCAAGGCCTTGAATCATCTCCAAAACAGTGAATAATCTCTAAGGTTGTAAATAGTTTTCAAAGCAGCGAATAATCTTCAAGGAAGTATGTTGCAAATGGTTTTCAAGGCAGTAAATACTGTCAAAGGCTGGAAATAGTCCCCAAGTATTTAAGGTATCAAATAGTCTTTGAGCCAGTGAATAGTCCCTACGGCAGTAAATAGTTCTGAAGACAATGAATAGTCTTCAAGGCAATATATGATCTTTAAGGCAATATATGATCTTTAAGGCAGTAATTGATCTTTAAGGCAGTAAACTGTCTTTAAGGCAAAAATCTCTAGACAGTAAATTATTATTCAGGTGTCAAATAGTCTCCAAGGCAGTATATAGTCCTCAAGGTGATGAATAGTTTTCAAGGTAGTGAGTAGTCCTTAAATCATTAAAGTCTCCAACACAGTAAATAGTCTTGAGGCAAACAATAGTCTTCAAAGTAGTAAATAGTCTTCGATGGAGTAAATAGTCTTCGATGGAGTAAATAGGGTTCGATGGAGTAAATACTCTGAAGCAGTAAATATTCCTTGGGGTAGTAAATGGTGTTCAGGACAGTCCATAGTTTTCAAGGCAGTGAATAGTCTTCCAGGAAGTTGATTGTCTTCAAGGTAATAAATGGTCCTCAAGACAGTGATCAGTTTTTTAGGCAGCTAAAAATCTTCACAGCATTAAATTTTCTTTGAGTTTGCAAATCTCCTCAAGGTATTAAACAGTCTTGAATACAGTAAATATTTTCAATAATACCTGTATTTTCCAGAACCCTTTCCAATCAGCCAATCTATCCATTCGTCATTTTGATCTCCGTGAGTTTGGTGATTCCATATTGTCCCCACCTGCTCTGGTGACAGGCACCTAATCCCAGGTAAAACCAAGATTTCAAATCAAGTAGGCAGATTCATTTACCAGATACCCACTGCAAATCAACCAGTATGTTTATGCAATAGTTAATTTTACAATAACTTCATGGCATTATATATCCATCACAGCTCTCATTTACAATCATAAGTGTGAGAAGAGAATAGAAATAAGATAATGTTTCAACCTGGAAAGTGAGCAGCAAATAAATGTGGGCCATGAAGGTCAGGGTAGTACCAATAATAGCAAACGCACTTGGAACCGTACAAAGGACGTTCAAAAGTAGATTGGAGAAGCTGGTGATTATAGGACGGATCGAGACTACGCAGATTACGACGCTACAGGGGTCTGCACGTATACTGAGGAGAGTATTGGAAATATGAAACCTCCTGTAAGGAGGAGAGGGGGAGGAAGAGAGAAATATTGAATAAAAGGTGACACGCAGAATAATGAAATATCGGTAAAAATCGGTCGAGGATGAAAAAGGTACCTGTAAAATAAAGCTGGGGATGACTAAGATGAAAAAACCACAGCGCTGCTGTGGGGACACCGAGGAGATAGCTGGAGACCTGAGAAGACAAATCACAGAGCTTTCAACGATGACCATCAGACAACTGGTAAGAAACTTCAGGAAGAAATGCAAATGCAATAAGATGGACGATATGAAAGGAGGACTGGAGATCTGAGGAGATTGACTGTCATACTCATCCTCCAACGATAACCAGGTAACCGCTGTGGACTGTACAAGAAGGGCTAGAGATTTGCTGTTACTCAGTCTCAAGCAATAGCCACCAGACAACTGGTGTGAATCCGTAGACTACAGCGCGATGAGAATGTCAAGAAGGGGCTAGAGACTTTATGATACTTGCTGTCACTCATTTCCCAGCGATAACTACTAGGCAACTGATGAGAAAAATAAATGATGAAAAAAATTAGTAAAGATAAATATAAAAATGTTGACTCTCTGTCCACACATTTGTTTTAACCATGATAACACAAAACGGAACCCTGAAAAACAGCAAAAGACAATGATTCTGCAAGACAAAAGGGAAGTCAACCATATCTTGTAAATGGACAACATAAAACTATTTGCAAAGGACGGTGGAGAGATCGAAACGTTGTTCAACGAAGAGAGGGAATACAGTGATAACATTGGAAAAAGTTTGGATAAGGAAAAGTTCTCTAATGGCAATGGTAAGCTAACAGCGGCAGAAGGAATCGAATTAGCAGACAGCATAAAAGATCAGAGCACTGGCCATGCAAGACTGATACGAATACCTAGGAGTTCTCAAATATGTCACAATAAAACGGGAAGTGATGGAATAGAAAATAGGGAGATAATACCTTGGGACGATCAGGAAAATATTGAAGACTAAACTGAATAGCAGGAATCTGATGAGAGAAATAAACACATAGGCTGTATCGACAGTAAAAAACATGGGATCATTCTTTGATTGGACAAAAAAGAGTAATCAATGGACCGGTGAACAGGGAAGTTTATGACAATGCACAAGGCTTTACATCCAGGAGACGACTCGAATGAACTGAACGTAAAGAAGAGAAAAGATAATCAAGGACTCCTCAGCATAGAGGCCCGTGTCCAAAACGGCAACACAGAATTAGATAAGTAGTGAAAGCGCTATGATGTACGCCGTAGCAATGCAACAAACGACTAAAACGTAAAAAACAATGGAGCAGCACAGCAAACAATGAAACGAAAATGGGAACAGAAAGAACTATCTACAGAACTCAAAAGACAGGTACAGAATTTTGCCGACGAAAAATTATGGACATGGCTATGAAAACAAAGAAAAAATTGCTCATTATGGTATCCCAAAACAAATGAATCAAGACAAGCTATATCGAAGTGAAAATCATCAGAACCCACACAAACAGCAAATGCCGCTTACGTGGAAAAAAAATGAGCCCGTGAATTAAATCACTATTGTACGTTGTTAACTAACCCTGAAGAAGTACAAAAACAGACATTAGAGTAGCAGCAGTGATGCATTGGGAACTGAGAAATCGAATGGGATTCAAATGTACGGAAAAGTGGTACCAACAAACGTGGAGACAGCCCTGGGTTGGGACGATACAGACCACAGCACATCAGAGGACAGTAGAGAGAGTGCAAAGTATACCAAAAATATATCTCCGACGCCAAGCTGTTAACAATGGTTCAACAGCAAAAATTGAAAAATTCGGTTGGGCAGTACGAATCACAGTACTGTTGTGATAGGTGAGGAATATATGAGAGGAAGTCAGGAGATCTATGGGAACTTAGTCACCAAGGCTTCAGCGTTGACCAACGGGTAACTGTTTGTGAAAATGCAAATAATAATAATAATAATAATAATAATAATAATAATACTGATAATAATTAATACAATTATTATCATTTGATATCTCACACCAGTTGCCTGGTGGTTACCGCTGGAGGTTGAGCAGCAAGTCTCCTCAATTCTCCGGCCTTTCTCTCCATATTCTCATTGAACACAGCAATACTTTGGTTTAGAGTTCCAGACCAGTTGCCCGGTAGTCATTGCTGAAGACTGAGTGACAATAAGTCTTCTCAGATCTCCAGCCAAAATCTCTTCTCTCCCTCGCCTATCAAACCAGTGCTGTGGTTCACACCTCTACTTCAATTTTCCTTCCTCTGTTAGGCCACTGCTAAGATTTAGTGTTGCAATCCTTATATTTCTAGCGCTTTCCTCAGTATCCGTGCGGTTCCTAGCAGTGCTGTGGTCCGTACTGTCTCAATTCTTCCTTTCGTAGTATTATTATGATTATTATTATTATTATAATTTTTAGAAAAAAAGCATGAATTCTCGCACAAGCAGTAAAAAGATTTAGCATGAAATTACACTGCAGATTGAACCACTCACTGTAAACCTACCTTGGGTCGATTTTTCAAAAACAGAATCACCCTGGCACTGCATGCACGCTTGATGAATACATCCATATACGGCCAACTTGCTGGCTCAACTTGAAAACAGGAGAAACATATTTTGAATGTTTCGGTGACATTTTTTGGTTTACAGTATCAAGGAAGAAGATGAATAGACATGCATATATGGATGCGTTTATCAGGAATAACTGGTCTGTTCATGATATCATTTTTGAAAATGCAATTGTATCCCGGCAGCATAATCTCATTTACGGTATCTCCTTTGAAGATGAAGCAAGACCAAAACTCATTTCAGAAATTACGTACATATATATGTATATGGTGAATTTGATATACAATATTGGAACGGGAAATATTGGATGATATATACACGAAATATAGAATATACATATATATATATATATATATATATATATATATATATACCGAATTTTACATAACAGACGATATCAAAACACGAGTTTAGAAAATGAAAGATAGATATGTAGAAAAAGGGAGATAAATTACTTTATACATATACATATATATATATATATATATATATATATATATATATATATAACGAATTTGATTGACGGTATGGATTCACGAAGGTAAAGAAAATCGATTATATATATATATATATATATATATATATATATATATATATATATATATATATCAAATTATGTAAGAAATGGATGACAATATTGGGAGTTTTGTTTTAAATTGAAATTTTATTCCTGATGCTTCCTGGATTCTCCAAGAGGAAAATGATGCACAACTATTCAAAACTGGGAGTTTTATGCATCGAAAATCGAATCCATAGCCACTTGTACAGTTTAGCTGACTGGTGAGAGCAATGCCACGTCAGGATTGGTCCCTATGGGTAGTAGCAGGTTCGATTTCATTAGCAACCCATTTCTTTCATGATTCAACTTACGCTGTCGGGGCAAAATGACATTATAGGTGTAATAACAGGGAGGTGTTCTATATATATATATATATATATATATATATATATATATATATATATATATATATATATATATATATATATATATATATATATATAGTTCGTATTTTCTTGCACAACAGCCAATGTCAGTTTTTGAGCTAAAGTTGGCTTCCACGGTACAAGTTTTACCGGGGAAATACAATCTATGAATACACTTTGCAAAAGTCTGTATATTCATGCATCTTCTGGCGTGAATCAATGTATGATACATACTATGCACACACACACATGTATGTATACATATTAAAATGTATATATATATATTTTATTTTTCATTCAAAAATGTAATGACGTAAACAATGAAATATCATCCATTTACAATAGGTCATAATAATTCCACATGTATTTAAAGACAAACTACATGTATGACAGGTATATATCAAAATCCTTGCTGAAAAGAGGGGTCGTGTTTGATCAATAGTGCCAGGCTGCAATTTTGATTGAGTGGTTTTGTTTTGGCATTCCCCGAAACGGGCTACATGGTAAACAACTGTTTATACCAATAAAGGAAAAATTAATGACAGTAACATGATAGCAAAAAATTACATACATTAAATTAACAGATATTGGGAAGTAAGTGACAAGTGTGACTCATAAATGTTCAATGTTTGAAGATGTGAAGCTCTTTAGAATATATATATATATATATATATATATATATATATATATATATATATATATATATATATATATATATATGTCTGTACGTCTGTATGTCTGTATATATAGTTCTGGTGATGCTTGTATTGTACATGGACGTTATCTTAAACTACGCATCAGTCGTTTTTGGATACAAAGGGCTTTTTTATGTAGGTTACCCTAAAAACATATTTATAAGAGAGAGTGAAAGAGAGATATGTAGTGAGAGAGAAACGGAGAGAGAGAGAGAGAGAGAGAGAGACAGAGAGAGAGATTATATGAAAGCCATTTACTAATACCTTTAACAAGACATCTAAAAAAAACGTTATGAGTTTATGTGAATATATGAATTTTTTTCTTACGTACTTTAGCAATTCTTTCAGAAAAGTGACTTTTTTTGTGTCTAATACGAAGAAGACTTTTGCATCATACTTAAAGTCTTGAAGTGTTTATGTCAGACCATTTTATAATTCTTTCATCATGGAGAATGCTGGAGTCCAACAACCTCCATTTGACTAAAAATCAGTTTTTCAAGTGAAAGACGCTTCAGTGTTTTGGGTCATTCATTTCAAAACTTATTTTCTAATGGAAAAGCAGAATCTTAGTTCGTTTGAATGGAAGTCCAACTATGACCAAGGTATGCGGTAAAGATTTGGAAATGTTTTTTGTAGCTTCAAAGTTTATCCTTGCCCAAGCTGCAGTTTACAATAACACAGACAATGTTGATATACACACACTTT
>OY735236.1:35001515-35064015 GCA_963457665.1 Thysanoteuthis rhombus | reverse complement strand
GGTAAGGATCGAATTAACTCGAATTCATGATAGGCTTGCTTATTATTATATGACAATGGGAAAAGTCTGAAAAACTCTTCAACTAATGATCAATGACTATTGAAAGTATTCTTTATATATATATATATATATATATATATATATATATATATATATATATATATATATATATAAGAATACTCTCGCAAAGGTTTCAATCCTACCTGGATGGGATAATGGATAGTCTATAGCCACAATACGACAAAACAGTTGTCTGTCGATGACACAAGTATATATATATATATATATATATATATATATATATATATATATATATATATATATATATATATATGCAATGTAATGCAATGCTGTTCCAACTCGTGAATAGAGCACTTTGGCAGACTGATTTCCTTTAGGGCAGGGGTAAGATGTCTTTGCGTCTGGAGCAAAACTTCCGATCCTACCTCCTGGAACCATGATTTTGGATAGTTTATAACCACACTGAAGAGTTGCAATACAAAAGGACAGCTGTTTGTTGATGACACAATCGTTTAAATATATATATATATATATATATATATATATATATATATATATATATATATATATATATGTATGTGTGTGTGTGTGTGCATGTGTGCATGTATTTTTAGTTTGTTAGAATGCAGACCAGAAGAAAAAAAAATTATCCGTTGTTGATTATATTTGATAAGAGCGTTCTATATTTAGCACGGTAAATTGTGCTATCAATCAATAGATATGAATAAGAATAATTGGCAATTTTTTTCGCTAGAACAGAACTTATTACTCATAGATGATGAATGCACCAGGCACAAAATGGTGACATTCACCGGGTATATATAATTTAATTCTTATTAAATATATGTGTGTGTGTGTGTAAGTGATTATCCACGTGCATGAGTGAGTTTAACTACAGAAATATGAGATGCTACTCTCAGTTTCTATTGTCTCCTTCGAAGAAGTCTTCTGCCCCATGCTTGCACATTAGCTAAATAAAGACAATTGATTTCGCTGATATACTATGAATAATTTCTATGCAATCAACTTTTATTAATGCTAACCTTTTCTCTGATCCATTCCAACTTTATAAATAGGTTAAACAAAGTGATGCTAATTTAACTAATTCTGTGGAGAGGATAACAGTCAGTTGTCTGGCCAAAGTGATTCAACCATGAAGCTATATCGCTTTGTTAAACAGTATTCAACGACCCTCTATGAACTTCAACAAGACGCTTCTAGCGAATTCAATTCAGCTTTGACTCGCGTTGACCTCACACCAGTGGCAGGGGTACCAAGTTGTAAAAAAAAGTCTATAGTTTGTTAATTTCAATACTGTCTTTGTTAACCTCCATTTGCTTGCAATGAAGTTCCTTCGTAGTGCCTATAACTTATCAACGAGGAATGTCCCCCCTACACATAACGATTTTGAACCTGTTTTTAAAACAAGTAACTATTCACAACTTCATCGATGTGTACGGTTAAGAACATGCAATAAGTGTGTACTCTATGATGTGAAAACAAGCATAGATTTAGCTGGTGTTTGGCCTGTAGCATAAATCATATAAGGTCCCTAACTTGAATATAATACATTAACGTTGAAACAAATAAACCCTTTACTTATATAACGTAAATGTCTTTTTAAATTACAATAAAATCAGATGATGCAACGCATACATCTAATATTTTAATTGTAATTCGACATTATAAGTAGCTAGAGCAGCATTGTATCCTAATTTGAATACATAGTTAAAAATTGATTGAGATGTTTCCTTTAATGTGTCTAAGATCATACAACGATTAAGAAAATATCTCGAATTAAAAAAAAGAACACATGGCATTTTTCTCTGCAATTAAAAAAAAATCCAAGCTTTCTATGTGTATTACATAGTAATAGATCGAGTGTGAAATTCCTGAGTCGGAAATGATAGCGTGAATCATTTAGCAAAAGGCTGTCGGGAAATACAGGGCCTGCAGCATATAGGCTATGCCGAAATTATCTTTCCACTCTAGATTTACTCAAGTATTCAGTGCACACATGCTTCCGTTATCGAAATAGAAGGGACATGGCATTTTTGCACACACTTCTAAAACTTTGAGGAAAAATTGCTGAAAAGCGACTACAATAACTTTACATCCAAGACGGAAGTAATTTCCTAAAACGTGATTGAAGGATGTTCTATTCACGTCGGGGTCAACAGTCAATGTAAAGCTGAGTTTGTTCTATTTGGAAAGATATAAAACCTATATAACTTATACAAACCAGATAGCTATTTATATCTATATATTATATGAACACTGGATTGTTCTTTTGTAAAGTCGGGGCGATAAAGATTGGTACGGTATGAAAGTGTTTAACGTTTCTTCATTACTGCAGGGCTGAGTTTAGATTAGACCATGACTATGATGGAACATGAGTAATATCACATAGAATCTGAGATGAATGAGTTTATCATTTGGGGAGATATCCGAAAATTATACAAAAACTGGTCGAATCGTAACATCATACCAAGAAGAACTGAATATTAGTAATCTATTGTGAATCCTTTCAGTCAATTACTTTTGCGGTACATTTAGGATAGTTACCAAAATAATTTGGGCAAGTTTCGCTTGGCTGACAGAATTAGTTCCTTAAAACATGGTTTGAAAAAATAATATGTTGTGAGCACTGGTTCAGAGGGTTTTGTGTTTGAAAAATGCTGGGGTCGACATTTTGTGTTAAGCAAAGCTGAAGAGCATCTTAAAAGTCGGGGTCACCATTCGGTTATCAATATAACTATGACAAGAAGTATAAGTTATAGTTACTGAGGTATCTTAGATAACTAAACCTTTGTGCGCACATTGATTTCCTTTCTGCGTGGTACAAAATCTGAGTGCACACACCCAGCTTAGAGGGGACTATGCTATCTGAAATGCCTGACAAAGCTCTAGATTGTCTTCTTTACCCATCACTGAACATGGATATCAAAGGGGTCAGCCCCTGAGTGAAGCAAAAATACTTAATATCCGGTTAACGAAAACGCAATACTTCTTCGGTATTGGAATATGTGGAAACCACTGCTCGAATGTCGGGTCAATATCTGTAAAAGGCTAAAGAACCGGGCTAGGATATGAATAATTCAAGTTCATAGATTAATAAAAGGCTGTTCATATTTACTTTACTTATATAAAGCTCCTGTGAATTAATATCGAGGAATAAACACAAGGGTCAACATTAATCCAAATCGGCTTCTTGTCTACTGGTCAATTCACTCAGACGGCCGGCTATTTCCGCGTGTAGTCAAAGGTCATCCGATTATGAAGTTTGATGCGTTGGGCAAGAATTATTTCGCGTGAATAGCTAGGTCATATGAAGGAGACCGGAGCAAGTTGGACACAAGGGTAAGTTGAATCACTTGCATTATTTTATGTTTCTACCACTTGAGGGCGCCACTGTTAGCCTCATTTTAAAGCAAAAGATCACCGCCATTTTTCTTCTGAGTTTGAGTATACGCGCTGTAAGCATGGAATGTTATGCATGAAATAAGTAATTTCGCCTTGGTATGTAATCATTTTCACTTTAGAAAAAGAGTGCCCAGTTCATACTGCGTTGTGTAGTAGATAACAATGCAGTCTATGATAATAAGAAGTAGCAATAAAAAGTATAGATACCACTTTCCAAAGATCTCTGGTCAGAACTCCATCAAAGGACATGTTGTGGACTTGTTGGTACATTATAAATTGGTTAGCTTGGTGCACTGTGATTATTTGCAATCAATACAGAGGGAAAGAAAAAATCCCGTGAAAAAAAATTTGAAACGAGTCAAAAAGTATTCAGAGGAAAAAGAAAGAAGAAAAAAAAAAGAAGGAAAACCAATGACACTGATCAGTCATTATAATCGTAAATCCTTCTTTTTACTCAAATGTATAACCTATTACTTTTAACATTTATGCTTGGTTGAAAAATTTATACCTCTAAACGATACCGTTATATTCATTATATCTGTACCTACTAGCAAGAGAACAAAATTGCCCAACTATGTGAAAGTGGGTCTATACACTTTTTTTCGGGATGTTTAAATGATGATATGATAATTGAACAAACCATTGATTCAGACTTAAACGACCCATTCAAAGGAAGTCTCACTACCATATTAACCTTTGGTCATGATTGCGTATTAATGGATTCCAAGGAAGTAATGGCAATTCAGATGACAAATGTATCAGTTTGTCCCATTCACCCCTACTTTTGCTAACTGATGTATAAGTAAATACCTTTTTGAAATATATACGTTTGCTAATTCGGATTCAATGGACTTATAAAATAGGTAACAAACTGATAGATTTGAAAAATGTTATTACCTATGTCTAAAAAGGATGCTTTTAATTTGACTCCCGTCGTTATGTCTTCCTCTTTGTAAGAGACGTGCCCCTCCGATAGGACAGCTAAAATACGAACCTTCTGGATACAGTTAGCATCGTCTTGATTAAAGTTGGCAACCAATCGAACGAACTTAACAATATATACTTCAAGAGGCACCTGCCCAGGGGTTTTTTCAGTCGACTGTGAATAGTCATTGATAGACCAATCTGCCTATCCATTAAGTCCCATGCAGGTTTTTCTTGCACAACATCGATATATGTCAGCACCGTCACATTTCAGATTCAGCTCCTTGCGGCTACAGGCTGTCGCTATTTAAAGTGAAAAGACTTCAGACAGTTGACAAGATTAAAAATAACACGATGCAACTGAAGGTGATCCCAAAAGAGGACATAGCCGATTATCTTGAAAAGGAGAAACAATGCAGGGATAAGAGGGTGAGTCCCAGGGCGGTACTATAGGATTGCATTAGGATGTAATTGTCCAAGGTACACTCTTTCTCTCTCACTCCCCCTCTCTCTATATATAAATATATAAACATTAAAATACACACGCACACACACACACATATATATATATATATGTATATAAATGTTATAATATGCTTCTATATGGTTTCCTCCCAAACACTCTCTTTCTCAGTTTGTCTGTCTACCTGTTTGTCAATCTGTCCGTCCGTCTGTCGGTCGTTCTGTCTGTCTCTCTCTGTCTCTGCCTCTGTCTCTCTGTCTCTCTGTCTCTCTCTCTCTCTCTCTCTATACATATATATATTTAGTATTTCCTATGAGTATTCGAATAAGCCGACATTTTGCTTGTTTAAACAATCCTTTTGTAAATGAACAAGCGTTTGTTTATGTATAAATTACATACACACGTACGCACGCACACACACACATACACATATGTATACACATGCATTTGCAGAAAATTTCTTCCCAGAACCCCTCATAATTATATAAACAAAATGACAATTCATACCTATATAACACATTCATACTGCCATAATAATATGTACAACTGCAGCAATAAGTATTCATAAGGTATGACAAATTGAACGTATCTTCAAACGTGCATGGACTCAGTTCAAATTTCACCACAACTGAGGTACCACAGAAAATATAAAGCAAATACTTTTATTATCGGAATAATTTTTCAAAACAGTATCGGAAAAACACATAAACAAAAAAATGCTCGAACTGTATCATCATATCACGAGTAATTGATCATAAGTAATCTATTGTGAATCAGTTTAAGTCAATTGCTTTTACCTTTGGTTTAGGATAGTTGTTAAAATGATTTGGTATGTCTCAACAAAAGTTTATTCCATTGTCCTTTGCTGAAACACTACTTCTGAGTTGTTCTTGAGATTTTTCTCAACATTCATTTCGAATTCACAACAAAATTGTCCATAGTATTGCGAAGGTCATTGAAAACTATTGATTTTTCTCTTTCTAACAATTCAGTCACCGTCTTAGATTTATGCTTTTGATCATTGTCTTGTCATGATATCGTATTTCTGCTCATGCAGAGATTTAATGCTATCCTTCAAAACATCTCAATAGGTTTCTTTGTTCTTGAGGTTGACCAAGACCTTTTGCACTAAAGTAACCCCATTTCAGGATAGTGTTATTTGGCAAAGTTTCATTATTTTCCCCCATCTTTATAACCTGTTCAAATTACTGAAAAGTTCCAGCCTTGTTCCATCAGACTGGCCTTACTCCAAATTGCTTCAGTTTTTTCAAGACGCTCTTTTAGGATAAAGTCCTCTGGTCTAATGAGACGAAGCTTGAAATATATAGTACCAGTCACTATAATTGAATGATGTATTTACATGTAATTCTTATATATAGTAATTGTCAACGGATATTGGAACTTACAGAAATTAAAGCTATTGATACATACTTTATTTATGACAAAGTTCTTATATAAAAAAAAGATATTCGAGGAAGCTTTTATTTGAAGAAAAATACAGTGGGAAGAAAGAGAATGGTTTTGTTTTTGTTACGTTTTAGAAGTTTCTCAAAGGCATATAACAACCTTGAGTTCTGATATTGTATGATGAAACAAATTTTTTGCTTCACCAAAACACCAAAACAGCCATGAAATTGCGCAAATCAAACTTTGAAGAGGACAAAGTAATAAAAAATTATACGTCATGATTGATCCTTTCTGCATAACAATAGGAATCAGAGGGCAAATGTAACCTAATCTCGTAATAAAAAAAAGATTGTGCACTAGTTCAAATATGTTTTCATAAATACATTATCAATGATGAAGAAGATATCATCCATAGGGATTTAAACAATTATCATAGATTTTAGCGGCCATTATTGATTTTGAGTAGGTATTGGGATTGGTCAAAAGGAACTTCTCTTTTGTTGGGAACATCAGTTGTTTACCATGTAACTGTTTCAGGGTTTTATAAACAAGGCACATTTTTGACTTTCAAATTTGCAATATTTTTTTATATAGTAAGACTTTCCACTATAGAAATTTATTGTTAGGCATCTTTGTTCCTAATTTATACATTACTAATGGTGTATTTTTTCTTTCTTAATTCATTTGGTTGATTTCGTGAGATTTCTTTATGATTAAAGATCTTGGTTATATATTTATGGCCATATCCTTTATTTTCATGAGAAACTACGAAAAAATAACAAATTATACTGGATAATTAATTAGGAGGATAGTTACAGCATATTTTAAATTAAAAGAAATTCTATCAATAAATATTTTCAAAAAAATCAACATTCAGAACCACTAAACATAGTTCTTTGTCATGTGTCGTCCCCAAAATATATGTAAGAGGAAAAGATATATATGTGAATCTATATATTTCTCTCTCTATCTCAATTTATACACAGGCAGGCCATGTTGCAAGAATGAAAGACAACCGAAGGACATTACGCCTTACCACATGGATCCCTTGAGATCACGTGAGAATCCAAGGCCGACGGAACACAAGGTGGAGAGATGAAATGGACAGATTCAGGAAATACTGGCTCCAAGAGGCCCATGATAGAGAATTGTGTCAAGTCCTAGGTAAGGTCTTTGTCCAACAACGGATGTTAAAAGACTGATGATGATGATGATGATGATGATGATGATGATGATCTATCTATCTATCTATCTATCTATCTATCTATCTAAACAGACAGACTCATAGATATCTGAATATATGCATATGATGACGTTTTCCTTTATATTAGATAAACTTGATTTTATTAAAAAACATTTCCAAGAGATATAAACACACACATTGCTAAATACACGGTCTGTTATACTTATTGCAAAAAATATATCCTGCGTAATCTTCCTGTCTTGAATTCTCAAACCCAAGCAAATAAAAGAGAATATATATATATATATGTATATATATATATATATATATATATATATATATATATATATATATATATATATACAAAGACACACACCCATATATATATATATATATAAATATATAAATATATATATACACACACACAGACAAACAAACACATATATATATAATTATATATATATATACGTATACATATACATATATATATACATATATATATATATATATATACATATATATATATATATATATATATATATATATATATATATATATATATATATATATAAACTGACGACCATATAGATAGATATGTTGGAAGTATACATACGTAGATACTTTTACCTTTATACAATCGAATATAACGTTCCCCTTTGAACTTCAGAGTGTTCCGTGACAATCGCCATGGCCTTCAATAATATCTAATTCACCGTTAGTAAATATTGAATATCGGGGGCGAATTGTATAAATGCGAGTATAATGAAGTATCCTGTGGGTCAGCCGTTGAAAATCGCCGATACAAAGAGGGCTGAAATTGATATTGGCAATCATGCGAAATGGGGTTAACAATAGAAGGCAAAGACATCACCATGTGACGCATTCAAGCCAACAAAGGGTGTCAAGATTCAGTTGACATCTTTAGAACCTATTCAGTCGAGATGTGAGAGTTTCCGGCCATTACTGTCAATATCACAATTATTATTATTACAAGCTGGTAATCCCACTCATAAGGCGGATTTCAAGCTAGTTATTCATCAATTTAGCATAGTTTGGTATAAGACCATCAATACTCTAAGATCAAATGTAGATTAACCTAATTAGAAACGCTAAGCGAGATCGGCTTTGATGATACTATCCATTGAGAGAATAAGCTCACTATATATATATATATATATATATATATATATATATATATATATATATATATATATAAATATATATATATATATATATATATATATATATATATATATATATATATGTATATACCATATTACGATTCAGTAATTCAATATACGACGTGTGATGGGTTAATTTCATTAAAGGTAATGTACATTCAATATTAGAATAGAGTACAACTTTGAAAAGGCCATTAATGGCAGAAACATAAACATGTTTGCATAACAAATCCATTATTACATCATATATATATATATAGTTATTGAAAAAGTATACACACACATACATACACACACGTAGACACACACACACACACACACATATATATATATATATATATATATATATATATATATATATATATATATAATTATAATTTGGTTTATCCACGTAAGATCTCACGACATTATTGCCCTTATATCGGCACACATCGGGAAATTTCCCCCTCTGATGTGATGATAGCTTTATTTACTTAATAAATGAATATTGAGCAATGTGATCAAATATCATCAACAACTATAAAAAATCTCTTATTTCTTGGTAATCTTACTAGTTGCTAAAAATATCATGAACTATTATACACAAATATAGATTCATCTATGTTTCTATATAACTCCGTATGCATAAGTACATATATATGTCTTTATATAAACTCATTACACACACACACACACATATATATATATACATATATATAAATATATAAATAGAAATATATACATATATATGTATATATATATATATATATATATATATATATATATATATATATAGCAAACAATGAAGACCAATTTTGAAAGTTAATTAACCTATTTTGACTGTTTTGGTGACAGCTTTGATCGATGGTTTATATATATATATAATTCATAATTGCGTCATCCACAGACAGCTGTTTTGTTTTATTGCAACTCATCACTGTTGCTACGGACTATCCAATATCCAACCCAGTACCAGATCGAAACCTGTGCTTCAGACCCTGATGCTGACATTTTACCCCAGTCCTCAGCAGAACTTGACGGTCAGTAGCCCCGAATTTAAATGATATATTCACTCACGTACAATCCCCTCTTCACCAGAGTAACCCATCACAGAGTTGGAGGAGCATCACTTTGGTAGCTTATAATGGACGAGTTGCCCTATTCCAGAGTGGTCGACCCAAAAGAAGAGAACTTTATGTGTATATTGGCTTCAATATTGACAGAATTCGTAGGAAAGATTAAAAAATATTGAAATCCTAAAATATTGAAACAGAAACTTTGGAAATTTTTGTTCAAAAATTGAAAAACTCCAATCCACAGCACTTATTTTTTTTGGTGTTTAGGGATGTATCCGATACCTTCAAAGTTTCGTGTGGTGCTTCTTATCAGCTTCAACATCGATACACCAAGAATCGAAAAAAATAAAAAAAAAAACAGAAAATCAAAAATGTTGAAACTAAATTTAAAATTTAAAAGTTATGGATAAAAATCGTAATACTTTTGTATAAAATGTGTTAATTTTAAATATGTATAACAATATTAAAATAAACTTTTTGAAATGAATCCGACACTTATTGTTCTTACAGTATATATGGGATTTTATCATCTCCGATATCAATGTTTTCCCTCTGAAATATTCCTAACTCACCAACGCAAATACCCATCTTCTATTTAGTTGTTATATATTCATAAAATTCCATTTTCTTTCGTCATTTCCAGATGAGTAAATCAACAACATGATTTGTTGATTAATCGATAATGAAATCTTGACAAATAATTTCAGGGTTTCCCACCATTTTTTAAAAAGTTTTAGTCACACGTAACGAATGATTCTTTTGTACGCTTTGTTGCACCGTTCTTTGTATCTCAAGAACTAAACTCTTCCATCTTTCATTTTTGTTTCTTCAAATGCTGTAGCATTTCTTTTCTATTGTTTGCCGTCACAGACTGACAAAGCGAAATGCAAGTTATCCCCCTTGCTCAATGTTGCTAATTCAGATATTTTCATCTGAATCTGGATGTCTTATCGTGTACAAGTGTCAAATTTTTAATTCCAATAAAAATGATATTCTAAAAATCACGTATCGTAATAAATTAGTTTGATAAATTTCAGTACTATTTTAATAAGTTGAGTATTCATGATTGAAATTATATTCATTTTCTAGATTTAAGATTAAAATATAGTCAATATACCCCGGTCGGATAAATAAAAGGTTCGGTTCCTTACTTCCCAAAAATCTCCCAGATGATACCTGACGAAGGCCGTAGAGTGCAACGGCCGAAACGTTGTATAAAAAAACAAAGATGAGGATGGTCCGAATATCAATAGGAATAAAATATAGATATTTCTAGATATCAAAAGATTCTTTTTGAATCAGTTTCTATTGTAAAGTTGAAAAGAAAGTTGGCAGCAATTCCCTTTGCATATCTTCACACAAGGACTAGTGCATTTATAGTACACTCCTCCTATTTTTGTCTAATCATTTTGCCTCTCATTTATTTATTATCTCTGCACTTACTCGTGCATGGATTAGCTGAGGGAGAGAGACGGATGGCTATTTGAAAACACCCTCGGGTCTCCAATAGTTGAAGCCTTTAAAAGTTTTATAAATTGCAATCTATCTATTTCATCTCCACTGACAATATACAATAACAAGGATATATTTTACGAACACGAATCGCTAAACTATAAATCAGCCTTTGGGGTTGTTTTTCATCAATCAAGTGATAGCGCATATCTATTTATTGCGAATTTTCAAATCTCACTAAATGTTGAAAGCCCTCCAAGCAGCCTTCTCCCGGTCCATAAATCTCTAGATAAGCCTTTGCTTGAGTGGCATTGGTTTTCATTCTTCAAGAAACCGTCAACCATAACTGTCCCAAAAAGCATCAACATAGGTTTCTTCAGTTTTCAAGTTGATCCGGCTGGCCAGCCGACTGGTTTTGCATATATGTAAAAGCCGCGCCATAGGGCTGAAATTTTAAACATTCACTCCTCAATATGTTCATGCACAACCTTTTTTTAAATGAAAAAAACATTCCTTTTTCAAATATTTTTTCTTAAGACAGGGTTCAATTTGCTATGTACATTTATGCTAAATTGGTCCCATTTTGTGCACGACTGTATTCATGGTTTTTTTTGAAGATTCAAACTTCTTAGTAATCCAAAAAGGTGACAGAAGTAACCTATTGATTTATAACCCCCCTCTTCGAATATCCCAATTGATCACCCCCAGCGCTAGTTGTGAAATCTGTAAATGTCAGAGTCTAGTAAAATATATATATAGAAACGGTTCATTTATGAGGCTACATGTAGATTCTGAGCCTTTTCAGCTCGAAAAGGGAGTACGTCGAAGTGATACCAGTTCACTCTTCAATGCCCGACTGGAGATGATCTTCCGAGACCTACACCAGGAAAAAAAAAGATTTAGAATAGATGGCAGAAAACCTAACTAACCCCTGATTTGTTGACAACATCGCCTTTTTTTTCCGGAAAAAAAACCCATCACGATCTCCAAGTAATCCTAGACATACTGAACAGAGAAAACAGAAAAGTTGGACTCTGCATGAAAAAAAAGTAAAAAAAAAATGTCATACTGAGGACGAAGAAACAAAAATTCACTTCAAAAACATAGATCTGAAAATGTAACCCACTACATCTACGAAGGGAAACAAATATCAATGAACCTCAATCCCTACATCCGGAGAAATCGAATGAGGAATCACTCTAGGTTGGAAAGTTTATGGTAGAAAAAGCGCCATCTTTAACAATTAAAAATTCCCATAGTTAAAGAAGAAACCAAAAAACGGATGCAATCAGTGAATCCCCCCAATAGTCACCTTGAGATGAAACCTAGACATAACAAAGAAATGGACTCGCGACTAATATCCATACAACATCTACGTGAGAGAATCATGATCAACATCGCTTGGTGAGATCACTAAACATCGCAATATTTGTGAGAAAAACAGGAGTTGGGAATATCATAGAAACTATTAGAAAACTCAAATGGCAATGAGTTGGTCATGTTGCAAGAATGCCAGACAACCGATGGACATCACGACTCACAATTCGAATCCCCTGAGATCATACGTGACAAGTTCAGATGGCAAAAGTAGTTAAGAAAGTATTAGCTCTGCGACACACATGATAGAGATGTCTGTTGCATGCTGGGGACAAACTCTAAAAGGCTGCTGCTGATAATGATGTTTGCTTACACTTGTTTCTCAGCCCTGAAAGGGAGGAGATTTTTGCTGGCAAATGTGACAACTACTACTACTACTACTACTACTACTACTACTACTACTACTACTATTACGACTAATAATAATAATAATAATAATGATAATAATGATAAACACCACAGCACTGCTACGAACTGCGCCGATACTGAGGAAAGTGCTGGAAATATAAAGACTGGAACACTAACTCTTAAGTGGCCTAACAGAGGAAGGGAAATGAAAGCAGATACGTGAACCATAGCACTGGTATGATAGGCGAAAGAGAGAAGAGATATTGGCTGTAGACCTGAGGAGACATTGTCACTCAGCCTTCAGCAATGACCACTGGGTAACCAGTCTGAAACTGTAAGCTGCAGTATGGCTGTGGCTTATGACAACTAGGAGAGAAGGGCTGGAGACTTGAGGAGACTTGCTGTCGCTCAAACTCCAGCCGTAACCACCAGGCAACTGGTGTGAGATTGCAAATAATAATAATAATAATAGTAATAATAATGATAATCATAATAATAATAATCAATGCAACGGCTGATGGTGGTCCTGGAAGACGATTATACAAATTGTTTTGAAAAATAGCATGGTGGCAGGGATAAAAAAAAAAAAAGGAAACCAAAAGGGATTATTTTGAAGAGGCCTCAAGTCCCTCAGCCCTAGGTCGGCTTATTTCTGGTAAATCTACATTTCCAAATACTTCCCAGACTGACCTTGGACGGGAAAAATGTCAATAAACCATCGCACAATACTTTTGTATATACGCTGTATTTATTGGGTGGAAAAAAAACGAACATTCTTGGTGTTTGACTCTTTTAAATGCCAAACAACAAGATCTCATTATCAGGGTGTAAACAGACGTCGCCATTGAAGCGTATAACGCAACTCCCATGACAATTTAACGGATCATCAGACGCATTGAAAGATTTCAATAGATTTTTTTTCACTGAAGCCTATTGAAAGATTTCAAGTCTTGAATTCAAATCAGAGGCACAAACAAACAGCGAATAGAGATGAAGTGACAACAGAAAATAGAACTTCAGCTGGAATTAATTCTCTTTGAAAAGATGCATTTATCGGTTGGGGAATAATTTTTTTGATGTTTTCCAATCGTTCATTACTTTTTCGCTCGCAGTCAGGCCAGTCAGAAGAAGGAAGGGACTTTTGCTTGCGTTATTCAGCGTAGTCTAGGATTTGTTTCCCCACAGGGCTCCTATAGGCTTTATTCATGATCTCTAGCTGTTTACAGAAACTGGTATATTCATTTGTTCAACCATCTAGGTACCGACTCGACGTTGCTTAACTTAGCATGAAAACTGGAGTATTGAATGCGATTTATGTTAAACTCTTTATGTTTTAAATGTAAGAAAAAAATACAACAGTCGTCCATACGTTGGAGGAAGGCCTTCAAGATTCAGTGAATACATCCGGCAATAAAACTCCTTCCCGATGTCCGTGTTCTTAATACAAGTTTGTATAACAAAGAAAGAGAGACATTCGAATCTTACGTTATGATTGCTGCTACTGTTGGGGAATTACAATTTCTGCAATATTCAGATAGTTAACCTCAAGAAAGCCGTAGAACGGATCGGCTGAAACGCTGTGATGACCACAGAGACGAGTTTAATCATCCGAAAAGTTTTTTTTGAATAAAATAAAAAATGACAGCATATAATATATATATATATATATATATATATATATATATATATATATATATATATATATATATATATATTACATTTCATGTGTGGCGATGCTAGGACCGACTGTAGCATCCCGGTAAATTCTCTTAAAGAACATATTATAGATTTTTTTACATTTTTTTTCTTTTTTAATTTCAATTTCCTCAGATATCGTGTGGCATCAGGTTGCTGGGTTTGAGGGTCTCACCGCACCACCTCTGATTTTATGTACACAGATATTTGAGATTCTCATTTCAGTGAGCTCGAAGAGTAGCCTTCCGTTGACCACAAACGGACTCTTCGCTATTCTTTGTTTGTATCACTTTTTCTGTTTTTGATTGTTTCTCATATTCCATGTTTTTAATACGTCATTAAAACATGAACAAAATCATATTTTACTTCGTCAATTAATGAAAATCTATATTCCCACGTCGGATACATGCCTTTGAACATTTAAATTCATCTGCACATTGATGATTATTATATTAATTGATCTTTTAAAATCCTAATCTTGTAGCTAATTATTGCAAAATGAAAGACCAGGAAAATTACACGAAAGGCATGAACCTCAAGACTCACCGAGTACTTATTCTTCATTCCTAATCAGCGCTATTCACTCATGGTGTAAGTAACCAAAAAGCTCAGAGGAAGACGAGTTATCAACTTATAATCGTTTGCAAAGATGCTCCATCAGACAGAAGAAGCCTACATAAGATGAAATAGTTGATTGGACGCACATGACAATGTCCAACGAACAGTCTTGAAAAGATTATATTTCAAATATATTTAGAGCTACAACGCTCAGTTAGAGAAACAAACAAACAAAAAACAGTTGAACTTGAACTCTGTGCATTATGACTGATGTGTTATGACTAAATCGATTTTTGCCATAAATGATGTAAGGGAATTTAGGTGATGTCATCCAATGTGAGAGGATATTCACAATAGGTGATTCGTTGAGCTCGTATCATGAGCAACCACTCCATTGTCTCCTTTGTTCAATTGAGTGGCAAGCACAAAAATTTAGTTATTATGAATAAGGGAGTTGTAGCGAAATGACGATTAATGATATTGATACTTAGCATTTTTTCTCAGCTATTGTGATATATCTGATGAATTCAATATCAGAGAATATTTTCTCTCGTTTGACAAACAACACATGGATGTTAACATACTGCTCACGTTTCCGATGTCCAAAAGGGAAAGGTCACTTCTGAATCAAAGTTGAGGTGTAATTCACGACAGGTGTAAATGAAAAATAAGATAACAGCTTATTTAGTTATTATTTAATATCCACAGTACTGTAATTCAGAACGGGGTTTTCTGTTTTCTTTTACTGTATTATTCGGATACCCATCACAGAAGTATCTTTGCGGTAACGGATACTACCCCCCTCCCGGCACTCTTTATTTTACTTTCTGTGCTGAGTACTTGACAGGATGGATTTTTCAGCCAGTCTTCAAAATAAATACTTGAACCCTGAATTTTACGTAATGCGAAATTTTACTTCAAATACGAAATTCCTGATGCTGATATCAACAAAATCGTGGATACCTATCTAAATCTGTGTATCTATCAACCTATCCCTTTCTTCCTCTCTCTCTCTCTCTCTCTCTCTCTCTCTCTATCTATATATATATATATATATATATATATATATATATATATATATATATATATATGTATATATATATATATATATATATATATATATATATATATGTATCACGATAGAAAGAGGATTTGCTACACAAACGTGTTTATAGTTCTGCCCTGTTTGGACTTCTCGAGTCCAATGATTTGTTTTTTTTTAGATTCCTATTCAGAATATCTCCAGAAATTTTAGGTTCTAACATCTTCCTTTTATACAACAGTTAATTGCTTTTTATTTCTTTGCTGTTTTATTTAGTTGGGATACTGTTCTTGTGGGTAAGTAGAAATTGTAAATTAGGATGATACAGTGAAGGTATTTTCGTTATCAGTATGCTGTTAAACCATGAGGTCTTCGTGGCATGTTTCCTCTCTGAAAATATTTTATTCTCACTTGATTAGTTTCGTAATGTTAAAGTTCACTTTTATATGACTTTAATAAGTTTATTTATTCCGAGGTTTGTCCGTCTTTATGTGTCCGAGATATTTATGGTGATTAAGTTGTTTTTTGAAGTAGCTGGAGGTACGAAATAATGTTCATGTGCATAGTAATATCAGGAGGGGAATAAAATAGCAACAGTAGCTAATTTTTAGTATACCTATATGTGGACTATAAACTTATGTTATCGGGAGGAATTTACAGCAATGTTGGCATTTTATATATATATATATATATATATATATATATATATATATATATATATATATATATATATATATAATTGCAATAAGTTACCGTTATACCCTAGGAATATTTGCTTCTAAGGATAAAGAGTTATAAAATACTTTTGCGGTGATAATTTTCCTTGAAATCCATCTGTATCAGTAGTTGGTGACTTTAAGATAATATATATATATATATATATATATATATATATATATATATATATATATATATATATATATATATATATATATATATATATATACATATATATATGTGTATATATGTATATATATATGTATGTATATATATATATATATGTATATATATATATATACATTTATACATACATATATATATACATATATATATATATATATATATATATATATATATATATATATATATATATATATATATATATATATATGTGTGTATTTTGTTATACAACTCATACAAATAGAAGCTAACCAGTTATTCGGGCCATTGAAATGAACATGATTTTTTTCCATATCATGTTATGATTGGATATGCTCAAAAGAAATGGAACTAAATTCTGAGGAGCCTTCAAAAGCAATTTTCAAAATGCCCCGTGAGAGTTGCATATATTCATTTGAAACCACAATGTTGAGGATGTGCAAGAGAGCTTTTCATTGCTTAACGCTTTCAACTTGCAATTCCTGCTTTTATCCGAGCATTACAATGTGATTTTATCAGGAAAGATACAGGAATATCACTGGAAATGAAAAATGAGAGTGTAATACACTCTATATTTGACAGGTAAAGGTTAGACATCCGGGTTATGTGGATGGTAATCAACAAAAGTGATGTAGAGATAGGATACAAGATGGTGAACTCTCAGATGAATATTTACCATGTTTTTTTTTTTTTATCCAAAAGGTACTAGCAACTTGATTTTCTTATCCGTGAGAACATTCAAAAGATTTTCAGTATCCAACAGGAAAAGTGTGTCAAGCGTTGAATAAAAGAAATGAATATTATTTTGATTTTTTTATGAGATGGAACGTTGATAAACAATGACCTCGAATTTTAGTATCTTCTCAATGCAACTATTTAGACACTTCTTTTTTTGAAGACTTTCATACATATTCCAGCTGCTTTTGATTACCACTACTAAACCTGTTATTCTACAATTTGGGATGGATTTCTCCTTTCATCTTGATCTGAACATAAGTTGGATTTTATTTTGATAACATAAACATATGATTAGAAAAAAAGAAGTCGCTGTTATATCCTTCTTTGACTAAATAGACCTTTGATCAATTTAAACCATTGTGTCTATGATTCGTAAAAGATGTTCGCTTTTACTTGAATTACTTAAACGATTGATTAGTGATAGTAATTGCTTTATATAATTGTATAATTAGATAAACACTTGATCAAACAAATCATTTATTCATTCTTTATAAAAGAGGAACAAAGTGAAAAAATATTTCGAAAAGGAAAAAATAAACACCAAAAAAATGTGTTGCTACGAGAATCGAACCTGCATTCTAAAGGTTGCTATCGTTGTTACTTAACTGCTCTTACCACTGAAATAAACAACAGTAAATGCTTTATAGTCTATTCCAGCAGTAGCCAATATCTTCAAATTGCTTATTCTATTTACGCTGTCCAGGGTATTCACTGTATAAAAATCGGATGCTGGTTCGGATAAAATTGAGAAAAAAAAAAACCAACCCTCATTCATATATATATATATATATATATATATATATATATATATATATATATATATATATATATATATATAGTGTGTGTGTGTGTTGTGTGTGTGTGTGTATGTGTGTGTACGTGTATGTGTGTGTGTGTTTGTGCATGTATATACGTGTTGATGCATAAAGGTATAGTGCTCATGTATGTCAGTATGTTATAGGTTTCTGTTGGAACATGAGTGTACATTTTAATATTTATACATAAGTGCTGAGCTGTGGACGTTCATGAAGAGAAATCGAGACGAAAGTGCTGAATTGTCGCCGGGCTGCAGAAAGCTCCTGACAGGTGTGGCTGTCAAATGAGGGCCACAGAAGTCACTTATTTTATGAATGGGGTGTCTGGAACAAGATTTGTGAATCAGAGGGGTTGGTCAGATGGGAGAGAGTCGATGAAAGGAGAAGTGGGTAGGTTGTTGGTTGGGTGCGCTGCCCGTTGTAGAAGGAAATTGATACCCTGTCAACAGCAGCAATCGATCTGAGAGACACGTCACTAATCTTCTTCTGTCGATTGATTTGTATCAATGAGATCAGGCAGTCAGGTCGGTGGACGAGCTGCTCTTAACAAGGATGAGAGGGAACTAATGGCATCTGTTTCTCGCGTTAGTTCTGGTCAGGTGAGGATAAAGAGAGAGAGAGGACAGAAAGTAAGATGGACACAGAGTATGAGGGACAATAAAGGAGACAGTGTCTGGCTTTTAAAAAGCAATGGTCTGGTTATTCAATCTATAGAAAACGTCCAATGGCCATTTCCTCTGGTTACACCCCGTGTCGGGGGTGATCAATTAAAAAAATGAAATTATGGGTGATAAATGGATAGGTTACTTTTCTCGCCTTTTGCTGTGTAGTGATCACTAAAAGAAGCCCGAATTTTCAGCACTAGTGCTGCTGGAAACTAACCTATGATCACTTCAGTATAAGTTTACATTGCAAATTGAACAGTCAAATAAAAACATATTTAGCGGAAGGGTCAGGGGTAATAATGAGAATTTTTTGTAAGGAGTAAATGTTCAATTTTCAAGGTCCATTGACACGGTCTGTACGCTTGATACATACATAGGCATTCAGCGACATAGACCAATTTAAAAACTGAAAATAACTTATGTAAAAATAGTTTTGGTGGACGGTACCTAAAATATATGAAAGGTCAAAGTAGTCGTCAGGGGAAAATAGGGAAACATAAACACGTAATGAAGAGCACTTCAAAACCTTCAAACCAACAGACAATCTCGAATATTTTCATTACTTGACGGGGAGAAATTCATTACCGTTCATGACTTTCCTGGTTTGTTCCTTAATGTCCAACTGAAAAGTTGACCGATGATCTGAAATTGAGTTATTCTAACGGAATTTTTGTCATCAAAAATTTTCATTAACACAAAAATTCGACGATTGACATGATAGAAAGAGTTCAAATTTCAAGTTGACGTTTTCTACACAGTGTCAAGTCTGAACTGTGCGGGGTTGAGATCAAAGCTGTGAGATATCGAGCGTGGCAGGATTGTGGAAATGTGATAGTGGATGCAAGTCAGATTGTGTTGAACATTTTATAGAGCCGAAAACTTGAGTAGACCAAAGATGATCTTGACGAAGATGAAATGATCCGATTACAAGCAATTAAAAAGTAAGGATTCAATGTTCAAATTTCCTAGACTTCATCAAAGGTTGGATGAAGGATGGTAGTGGGTTATCTCTCTCTCTCTCTATATATATATATATATATAAGTATATATATATATATATATATATATATATATATATATATATATATATAGTTAAATAATTGAGTCATCATCAGACAGCTGTTTTATTGTATTAGAACTCTTCAGTGTGGCAATCGATTATCCCATCCAGTACCACGAGGTAGGATCTAAACCTTTGCATCAGACCAGGAGGCTGGCATTCTATCCTTACCTTATGCAGAACTGGACCCTCAGTAAAGTAGAATTAAAGCGACACATTTATTTACGTATTATTCCCCATCCACCAGAGTGCCCTATTCCAAAGAAAAGCATTGCATAAGCTTATAATGAAAGAGTTACCTTCCTTAAAGAGTGCTCAACCCTGAATATATATATATATATATATATATATATATATATATGTATGTATGTGCGTGTGTGTGTGTCTGTGTTGCACCATATCAATGTTTATATATTACCATAAAAGGGGTGAGAAACAACACGAGGAGCGAATATTCGGAATGAGATTGAGAGTGAAAGAGAGAGAGAGAAAGGTATGGAGAGTGTGTGTGTGAGAGAGAGTGAAAAAGAGAGCAGAGATAGAAGGAGGAAACGATGGAAAAAGAGAGAAACACAGGAAAATGTAAGACGGAAAAAAGCGGAAATGATTACAATGAAAAATAAAGTATAAAACAGAAAGCAAGATGAAAGACGGAATAATTCAAGAAGGAAAGAAAGAGAACATCTTCTTCGAGAGAAGGTGATGGATGAAATGAAAGCATTTCGAAACTTGGATCTGTATGAATGTTGATGTGAAATATCGGAATCATGAATAACAAGGTACAGGATAGTTGAGTCAGCAAAAAGAGAATCAGGTGACCGATCAAAGTGATGAAATAACTATTAAACCTTTGGAGCAGACATTAAGGAACGCCTCGATGAATAACACAGATGGAAAAAGAAGGATATGAGAGAAAATCAAAGATAAGAAATGATAGGTTTCTAGCTTTAAACCATAATTCAAGATGAGAAATCTATAGAACGAATTACCTATAGCCATAAACACACTGCGAAGAAGATGAATGACATCTGAAAGAATTAGAAGAAAATGGAGGGTGAAGATGAAGGAGAAGCAATAGAAGAAGGTAAAGACGAAGAGGAAATAACATCAGTAGGAGAAGGAGAATGAAGAAGGATACGAAGAGACGAAGACGAAACATAAGCAGTAGAGCGAGGAAAAGATTTACTAAAAAGAAAGCGGAAGGAGAAGTAGGAGTAGAAGATGAAACAGCGGAAGGAAGTTGTAGGAAAGGAAACAGTAGAAGTAGAAAAAGAAGTAAGTAGAAAAAAAAGAAGAAAAAGCAGTATTACAGTAGTAGTAGTAGTAGAAGAAGAAAAGAAGAAGAAGAGGAAGGGAAAGAAGAAACAGATACATTGATATCTAGAAAAGGTTAAGAGTATTCTACTTAGATTAAACACAAAACAATAAACCTCTTTAGCCATTCAACTACACGACGACCTTTTCCATTGATGTCATAATGGGATGTTTGCCTGGAACTTCATATACTAGCATCGGGACCACATTAAGCAAGTGCAGACCTGTTGCATGAGGTTATAAAAGGGTCAAAAGATGTGGAAATGCATATAAATATCAAAAGAAATAGATAACTTTTCCCATTTTCCATTCAGCCACATAATACAACACATTTATCTGGCATTTCAGTATAAAAGTAATACTTTGTTTTCAATTTGATCTATTTGTATCAACAATAACTTCAGTTTCAAATACATTCGAATAGAAGATCTTATTCATTGATAAGCAACGATGTTTTGTGTTAATTTCATCTCAATTTCCTTTGAAAAGTTCTTTGCCAAAATGAATAAGATGATGAAATTATGTATCATAAAGATCTCACAAATTATGGCATTGAAATGATAATTCTAATTAGTGTTGATGATAAGCTAACTCGTTTATTTTGAACGCCCAGTCGTTCCTAAATGCATTATAGTAACGTAGCCATTGGGATTGGGCAAAATCATTGAATCAGCATTTAAACATTTTCAAGCTTTTAGTGCAGAGCCTCGAAATTGCAGGGCTGATAGCATATGGTACATTTCATCATCATCATCATCATCATCATCATCATCATCATAAACTTTTTATTGTCCGTCATTGGACATGGACTATTCTAAGATTCACCAGAATTCTCTATTGTTGGTGTCACGGAGCCAATATTTACTGAACCTGTTCAATCTGTTTCGCCTTCTCATATTCTACCAGCCACCATTCTGCATTTAATTTCTAGGGATCCATGTCGTAGGTCATGATGTCCAGCAGCTGCTGACCTTTCTTGTAACATGACCAGCCTGTTGCCATTTAAGTTTCCAGATAGTATCTATAATTCTCGGACTCCTGTTTTCTCCCTGATGTACTGTGCTGTCTTATGATCTCTCCATATGATGTTGAGCACGATTCTCCCATCTGCACGTTGCATGGTTCTCAGCTGGAGGGTCAGTCCCTTGGTTACATTCAATGTTCCAGCTCCATAGGTTACCTCTGGGAGATGCATTGGTTGTATCTTCTCCTTTTTAGGATTAATGATATTTTAATGTTCTTGGAAGCTGAGTTTGCTCTAGCAAAGGCTTGCCACTCTGGAGGGATACTTCACTTGATTTTTTCTTCTCTTGGGAATTTAATGGAGACTTGTATTAGTTAGATATAGTGATCTACTTCATTCAGCTTTGCATTTTCAATTTTAATCGTTATGAGTTTATTTACAACATTTATTTGTAAATGATCTTTGCTTTGCTGAAGGTCATATGGAAGCCAACTTTCTAGCTTTCTTCGTTCAGTACATCTAGCATTAGTTCGAGGTCCTGGAGTCACCTCAGAGTCAATCCAACAATCCCTAGTGCATGGGTCAGTACACATACGGTTATCTACTACACTACAATCTCTGCTATCGACAAAGAATGGATTTTCTCCTAAAACGAACCCTGCAGACGATTATTACAAATCAGTTTTTAACCTCATGAGATCATCCTTTAATTTTTTTGAACTGTATTATAAAAAAAGCGATGAAGAGACCTGGTCAGTCACTGAAAGAAACATACCGTGTTGGAAATGATCAATTAAAACATTAGAAGAAGGGATGATCAATGAATTAATAATTTCTCCCACTTTTTGTTGGGCTATGATTTCTAGAAAGTCTGAATTTTCAAAAAAGCAGACACAAACTAGGGGACAATTTAGTGAAAATTTACATCAGAAATTAACCTTGTACTGAAAATAATCTGTTGGAGGATTAAAAAACAGACAATTTTTCTTGTTGACATATCGTGAAGTAGGTGTCAAAGTTTTCAGCCGTCAAGATTAATTTAGGATGACCTGTTTTTGCAGTACATGCAGTTAGCTGGACTACCTTAAACACTGACGGAAACGTATATCAACAGTTTCGAACGTTTATGATCATAGCTTCTATTTTTTCATATTCTCTTTCAGCTTGTTTGTTCGTAATTTTTCTTTTCAATAAAGATGACTGATGAGTGAAATGACCCTGAACTATTAGGCCGCTATATTTTTGGGAAATTGACTTTGCTCGTTTAAATATCAAGCAGAGCAAAATGCTATGAAAAGAGCATTAATAAAATCTTTAATGGTTAGAAAAAAATCAGCAAATGTTTAATCCGTTGTTTAAGGGTAATTTAATAGCACTTTTCGACACCATTACGGAAAGGAACTAATATTAAAGGTGGGGAGTAATATAAAAAAGTTTGGGGCGAACGTTAAAAAAAAGATGGGGTTAATGTCCTTAAAATTAACATGATGTTAAAAGAGGCAAATGGTAAAAAATGGCGTAATTTCTATGACATGTGGGGTTAACATTTTTAAAGAGTGATGCACGGTGGGAGGATCTGGCCAGAAAAGGTGGAAGGGGTGTTAAAGATAGGGTCTGATGTCCCAAACAAAAGTCGGGCTAATGTCCCCACGGAGAGGATGGGCTGATGTTCTGAAAATGTTCATAAAGAGTAGGGCTAATACTTTTTTTTTTTAGAAAGTAAGGTTTCTGGGGGACGATAAAGTCTTTTAAAAAGTGAGGGGGCCAATGTCTCACAAGGGAAGCGGTTGCTAAATTTTGTAAAAAAAAAGTGCATAATTTTGAAAACAATGACATTGCAATTTGATTTATCACGCACACACACGCCTGCACACACAAACTCAAAGACAAACACGCATTCACACACACACACACACACACATATATATGTATATATATGTATGCACAATTTTTATATGATGAGTTTTTTCATGAAAAACGTAATTTATAATCATTCTTCTGTATATGTATTTATATATATGCATACACACACACACACACACACATATATATATATATATATATATATATATATATATATATATATATATATAGTCACCATATATTATAATGAGTTCTTCTATAATATAATGCAATTCATAATCATTCTTTGAATATATATATGTATACAATTGTATCAATCACAGACAGCTGTTTTGCTGAATTAAAATTCTCCAGTGTGGCTAAGGACTATCCATTATCCCTTCCAGTACCACTATGTAGGGTCAAAGCCTTCGTTCCAGACCCAGATGATCTAACCCAACCCTACAAAAAAATGGATTTTCCGTAGGACTGAATTAGGACATATATTTACTTATGTATGATTCTCCATTCATCATCTATTTAGGAGTTGAGAGAGCATTGCATAGCAGCCTATAGGAGACGAGTGTTCTATTTAAGAGTGCTCAACCCTAAGTTTCCCTCCCCGAACTATCACAATTTATAATCATTGTTTTTCTTTATGTATATATGTTCCTGCACTACACACTTACTTTTAATGGCTCTAAGTTTAATAGTCATCTATTCCCCTAAATTAAAGGTCGTTCTATGGGCTTTGGCGCTCCATCATCATATGCAAAAATCTTTATGGATGACTTCAAGGGAACTTACATCTACACCAAGATTAACACTTACTTTCTGATTTACGTTAGATATATCGACGGCGTTGTCAAATCTAAAATCATACATTTTCCCGAATCACATAAATTACCGACATTGCTCCATTAAAATCGATTTTGAAAAAGTCATCAGAATTCATCACCTGCTTAGACAACCTCATATACATAGATGATAATGGACATCTCGAAAACTACTTCATATACAAAATCAGCCGATACCCACAACTACCTACACTCTGACTTGGCTCACTCCAAACTCATTAAGGAAAACTTACCTTATTCAGAAATGCTCAAAATTAGAAGAAGTCTTTTTCAAAATAAAGAGCTAAGGAGACTCAACTTTATCCAGCACAATACTTGCACACCCTTTTAGATTGATATATATGTATCTTATAGAAAGTTGAATCGTCGCCACCGGTTTAACTTGGTAAAAATCGAATTTATCCTACTTCAGCATCAACAATATATATATATATATATATATATATATATATATATATATATATATATATATATATATATATATATATATATATATGTGTGTGTGTGTGTGTGTGTGTGTGTAGATTCTTTTGATACTATCTCTCAGGGAAGGGTTTTTGAGGATTGAACACGTTACAGAAGTATTGTTTAACCATCACAAGATTGTTATGCATTATTTCATTGATTGTGAAACTAAAAATTTTGTACACCTACAGTAATGGCCTTGATCCCAGTAATTCACTTGGGATTTTACGTAATCACTAATGTCAAAATCTTATTGTAACATACATACCACATATTTCAATGAGGATCATCCTGACTTTTTATGTGGCCACCGAACATATCAGGGAGAAAAAAAGGAGCCAAAGACATCATTGAATCCACATGAAAAACTCAAATGGCAGTGGGCTGGTCATGTTGCAAGAATAGCAGACAGCCGACAGTAATCTTGTCTCAAAACATGGATCCCAAGAGATCACATGCACAAGTAAGGCTGGAGGAAAAAAAAGATAGAAAGACAGACTAAACAAATTCATAAAATATTGGCCCCGCCATTCCCACGATAGAGAGGTATGGCGAATCCTAGGTAAAGATCTATTCCAAACAACGGACGTTAAAAGATTGATGATGATGGTGATGATGAAATTCAATTAAATTCTTATGATAAGTCTTTCACACCACGCAATTTCTGCGTGCTAGTTTTTGACACCAACACCTAATAACTATCCTGTCTTATCAACTACCGTTACCGAAGCTCCGTTTTCCTCTCACTAGATTTATGGCGATCTCATGAGTCATCGTCTGTATTTAGGCATATGTTTATAATGCACTATTTTGCCTTTTGGCTATGGACGTTTATCCCCTTTCTCTCTCTTAATAGATTTCTCTCTTAATAGATAAATGGATGTATCATCATACTCTTCCTCCTCCTTTTCCTCCTCCTCATTATCATCAGCAGTAGCCATATCAAGTTCATTATAAGACATTAGCTTTTCCAAGTTCTGTCCATACTGATCGTGATCGTGCTAAACTCTGCCATGTCTTAAAAGCAAACATTTCAGTTTCATCTCTCCGTTTCTCAGTCTGGTCTTCGTGACAAAAATGGAAATAGGCAGGACACATATCGAAGGATAACGATAACTGGTGGAACAAACGGTTATCTCTCTCTCTCTCTCTCTATATATATATATATATATATATATATATATCTGTGTATATATAAACACACACACACACACACACATATATATATATATGAGCTTGTGTGTATGTTTTTCTGTGTATATGAGTTGATCTGTTGTAGCTTGAAGCTTATACATCAAAACTCGTTTCACTAACTTTAATTTCATGTAAATTGTAGAGTATTACTTACCCACGAGCTGCACTGTTTACTGCATTATCACATCATTAGCAGACCCGAGCGGTAAAAATTGGCAGCATCTATCAAAGATGCTATTTTGTTAAGTAATAGAATTGTTTATCGAATTCATTTCATTTTTACAGTTGGTATGTTGCGTAAATAAATATATCCGTCAGAATGCCGTTATACGATAAAGTTTGAGGAGCATTGGTTTAATTTCTCGCACAATTGACTATTTGCTTGATTTTGGCTGTGGCGGCGGTGATTTTCTATAATAGAATCACTTTGGATTGGGTTCGAAATTACCACGTCATGTGGCTCCCTAGAAATTCTGACATTTGGCGTCACATCCTGTCTCGACCTTAAGGAGTTCCTGACCAATAAAATGTGTCGTTCTTTTGGTTATTCTTCTTTCTCACGCTTATTGAAAGGCGCTGATGTCATGAAAGACGGATGTATTCGTCCGAGAAGTCAGCAAGACAGAACCTAGCGAATTTTCCCACAGAGCCTTCACGTATGAACCTGTAAGTACACTCATTGGTTGTACCCCACAAAAACACACGGACGCTTTGAGAACATATCCATCTTACTTATATTCATACTGTGCAAAGAAAAATAAACAACAGATCTGGTTAGTCATTTAATAGAAACCACTATACCCATAATGGCTTTTGGCAATATTCTGTGTTTTGGGTCACCAATTCATCGTCGTCATCATCATCATCATCAATCTTTTAACGTCCGTAGTAGGACATACATCTTCCCCAGGATTCACCACGAATCTTTATCATGGGTGTCGCGGAGCAAGTATTCCCTGAATCTGTATAGTTCATCTCTCCATCTCGTGTTCTGTTGGCATCGGTTTTCTCTGGGGATGCATTTTTATGAGACATGATGTCCATCGGTCGTTTTTCATTCTTGCAACATGGCCTGCCTGTCGCCATTTGAGTTTTTAACTATTCGTTACATTGACCGCTAAAAAAGTCTAAATTTTCTAAAAATAGGCTGACAAGAATCAAGTGATCATAAATAAATAAAAACAAAACAAAATCTTTTCTCTAGATATAATAAGAAAGATGGTTAACAGATCAGCCCTCAAAGTACGTTGGTGCAGCCTGTGCACGGGATTTGTTCATGGCAGGCTAGCAAGCCAGGATAATTTGAAACTGGGAAAACCTATGTTGAGAGTTTGTGTGACAATTTCTGTTAACAGATTTGTTTAATACATAGCAATTAATATAACTTTTTTTATCTGATAGAAACAGATAAATCATTCATTTCCTTTAAAATATATATTAGCTTGTGTTTCCATCTTCCTTAACACCCACAGTCATCACATCTTATCTGCATGAAAACCCCGAATTATGATATGCTCTCAAAATAAAATTCTTTTATCGTTCATCATCATCATCATCATCATCATCATCATCATCATCATCATCAGCAGCAGCAGCAGACCGTTGTTGAACATATACCCCCGACAAGATTCGCCGGACTTTTCTATCATGGGTGTTGAGGAGCCAGGAATTCCTGAACGTTTCTGATTTTTCACGCTGTTTTTATTTTCTGCTGGTCACAGTTTCGAATATGATCTCCGTGGATCCACGTTGTGATTTGCAAAGTAAAGTGGTTGTCTGCCATTCTTGCAACAAGACCAGCCCTTGGCATTTGAGTTTTAAAATGGACTCTGTGATATCTCTGACTCGTGTTTTACTTCTAATACACTGTGCTGTCTTGTGATATCTTAATGTTATGTTGACCATGATTCCCTCTTCTGCAAGTCGCTCAGTTCTCAGTTTGTAGATATTTCGGTCAGCTTCCATGTTCCAGGGCAACAAGTAACTACCGGAATAGCGCTTTGGTTGTGTATCCTTTTCTTTAGGAATAATAAAATTATTTTATCCTTGAAAGTTGATCCTGCTCTACCAAAAGTTTGCTAACCAAGTTTCTTACTTGTATAAAATCCCATTGCATGTTCTAACCAATCTTATACAGAGGAAACTTTTATTTCCATGTTGCAAACAAAGCAAATACACAATCAAAGGTGGTGTACTATTATAAAACATTATTTTCACTTGTTGACGTTCCTCAAATTAGTCCCAGTTTGATTCGATGATAACTTGTATTTTCATAAGTAAACCATATGACCGGAATGTTGTATGTTTTGAAAACGCTTGTGTGCATGCGCAAGGTTATTAAGCGGAAGTGATTATCGGTGTTGCTTTTCCCCTAATGTCAACTCAACTGTGGCTTAATACCAGCAATGGAAGACATCTTCCCGGAAATATAGCCGGTCTGCTTGATAAATTAACAAAATTGCTATGCAACAGGAAAGAAATAATAGAACACAAAGAAAAAAAGCGAGAAATTTGAATAAAAAAGTTTTTTAAAAAAACAGCAAAGGAGTGAACTAAAAAGAAAATGTTTTGACAATTTCCAATAATTTTCAAACAGGTCTGTATTGTCAAGAAACTGTCACACGATCATTTTTATTTAGCAACATATCATAATCGGGGAGGTCAATCGTAAAAATGCTCGAAAAGTGATAGACAAATAAGTTATATATCCTCCATCTGCTTGGCAGTGATCTTTAACAATTAAGAAAAAAAAGCCTGAGCAATCAGGGGATCAGTTTAACATAAAATTGTATAGCGTATTGAATCCAAAGGTAACATCCTATTATGGAAAGAATTGGATTTCCTGGGATCACGAGGTGTAAATGATTAGATTTTCAGCACTAGCTCCATTCGGCCCTTCAGCTCTATGATATATGCTAAGTCAGTCATCCAGATCGTCAGCCAGAACAACTTAAGAACTGAAGAAATATATTTTGACAGTTTGTGTAACAGTTCTGGTGACAGTTTCTAATGTGAATTAAAAAAAAGAGATTTGAATAATCTAAGCAAGTGAATAGGGAGAAAAATGTGGGAAATTTGAGGAAATGCATATCGAAAAACATATCAATCTTGAAAGAGATACGCGAGAAAAATGAAAAAAAAGGATATAAGGATAATCATGAAATATTATTGAAATAATACGTGGATGAAACCAGGATTCAAAGATATCATTGGATCCGTTAGAAAAGCTCAATTGGCAATCGTATGTCAATGTTATGAAAATGTCATACAACCACTGGATATTAGGACTCACAGTGTGAATATCCGGAGATCATATGCAAAGCTGTGGCCAGTAGACGATAAAATGATGTGACTAAGAGGAAAGGTTCAGAAAGTATTGGCTCGCGATAGTGAAGGCTGACAAATCCTAGGAAAGGTCTATTTTCAACGACAGACATTAAAATGCAGATCTTCATGATGATGATGATGAGTGTTAGAAGATAATAGACGAGATGGGAAGAATGAAAAAAAGGTTTAAACGATTATCATCTTCGATGGCTACGGTTATTCAATTATTACAGTTCTCATTGTTATTGCTCAGAACTGTTCCTAAAATCCTGTACATGAATGATAAAATAGATATATCACAATTTTTCTATTTCTGCTGTTATGCTTTACATAAGTTATAAAAATTGATTTTTCATGAAAAATTGAATAAAAGTGTGAAAAACTCATCTACTTTGAAAGTCAATTGGAAACGGTAACGGGTACATTTAAAGTGTCTCTTTTAAATCAGTGCAACTCTGCGATCAGAAATTCAACATTTGTCTACACAAGCCTACACTCTTCCGTGAGGTTACTCAGTTGACATTGAATAAGCCTGTGAACTGCATAACTATCGAATCCACAATGATCACTATTGACGTGCCGTTTGGCTTTTTTTCTTGGATTTTCTCGAAGCTAAGGCGGTGAGGCCAAAATGTCGAAAGATTTACAGAAGGGAGTTTAAAGAATGAAAATATGGAAAAATATCCTGTGTCGGAAGGAAATACAAGAAAAAATGATTTTTGATTAATAAAAGCGTAAGAAATCTATTGACAATTAAAAGAAAAATTCGTAGGTATAAAAATCTGTTGCAGTCATACTCTCAGAAAAAAAAGATCCAGCGAGTAGGAAAACAAAATTCTGCATCTCAGTCTTCCGTCAATGGCAGAATACCAGTCAATCGAATATATATATATATATATATATATATATATATATATATATATATATATATATATATATATAATTATTGTGTCATCCACAGATAGTTGTTTCTCTTCAGTGTGGCTATAGACTTTTAAGTACCGTGAGGCAGATTTGAAACATTCGCATCGGACCAGGAGGCCGATATCCTACCTCTGGAATACGGAACTGGACGGTCAGTAAGGCCGATTTTAAGCATTATATTTTTTCATACAGAGATTCTGCATCCACCAGAGTGCTATATTCCTATGGGGGAGCATTGCATAAGCTTACAATGGATGAGTTACCTCACTTAAAGAGTGCTCAACCCTGAATAGAGGAGCATTAATTATTGTGTCATCCACAGACAACTGTTTCGATCAGTATCTTGAGTAAATGAATCAATGTTTACTGCGCGAAGACAAAAGATTATTATCTAAATATAATGTAAAAAAGACCTTTTATCTAGAATTATCAGAAGCTAAAGATCTGGGCATTGTTTGTCTGAAATGATCATAGAAACCTCAAAAGGCAATTTTTGTTAGATAGATAAACGTTTGTAGATAACATTAGTTACGCACTTATGTAAATCTTCTTCGATGTGAACCTAAAAACGTGACTTGGAGAATCCGGAAACACAAACATGGTCAATCAAAAAGAGAATTATTACAACCAACTTAGCTGGTTGGTCAGGTTGGTCATTTCGGGTGCAACAATTTTATGGGTACAAAAATATTCATAAGAGCATAGATAATACATCTAGATCCGTATTTAGTCACTTCTTTACAAGAGGGAGATACGACACCAAGTCGTTTTTAATGTGGGGTTCCAGTTGCAAGAGGGCAGCAAAAATTGCACCAGTCTCCACAACTAGTGTCACAGAGGCATCAGGGTAGGCCTGACCTATCCCTTTTAGTGAAATAGGACGGTGCTGCCCCGGGGCACACTGCTCCTGCGAGACTGGGTGGAATAGTTTTTTTGAAGCCATAGGACTATTCCTAAGCTACTTGTTCTTAGCATTACCAAGCCTCAGTAGGTCATCATCGGCCAAGGTATTGCGTTTGTCCAAAGCCAGTGTATTCTGTGAACAGATACTACACCCTAATCCAAGGCAGTGTCGGGTAATGGCATTTCCATCGCGGACAGATACCCTGATCGTTGATAGAGTGGCTGATCGATACGTTTATAATATTGTCATTATTTCCACGTTTTTTTTCTGGCTAGAATATGTAATAATCTATAAATGAGAAAGAAAGCAAAAGAACATAAGGGAAATATTTTGTGTCGAAAGAAAATAATCCAACCGAGAAAGCATGAATAATGATTATATGAAAGCGTAAAAAATATACAAAATAGATTAATAGAAATCTCCTAGAAATGATAATCTGCAACTGCCGAATAGACCAAAAGAAAAAAAGACCAACATATAGAAATATGAAACTTAGCGCCGACAGACTCCAGCCAACGGCTGAATATCAGTCAATCGAACATAATTACTCGACAACACACATTCGAACTGAGAATTGTTTACGGCAGGAGATTACGAAATCGCATAAGAGTGAAAAAAAAAAAAGAAATAAAAATAATGGTAACGGGGAAAAACACATTTTACACTGTCGTGTATTTAATGGGATATTGAACAAAAAGACGCTGTTATTTGGAAAGAAAATCTTCTCCAGGCAAAATCTGGAAAACTTCGCTCCGTTGGAGTCTGGAATATTCCCCCTATCCTTATGCAAAGCACCAGGACATTTTCCTCTCACTGCGTTTTTTATAATATTCCCAAATCCTGGAAGTGGTAAAAAAAAGGGTAATTGTTAATATTAGACGCAAACGTTACAAATTCAGAAGTTGTATTTCGTCTAATCAATGAAGACAAGATGTGATTTAAGGAAAAAAAAATTATTAGAATTCGTTGGAGCAGGATGAAAGCTGCGCTGTCAGAAAATACAATTTTTCCGTTGATTTAAATCAAGATAGGGAAAATATCACCAAATACCACTCATCTTGACTTGAAGGATCTGTCTTGTAGAGATCATATCCTTCTTAGATTTGGATGTCAATTTCCAATCTCTGACGACCTGGGGTTAATTACAATGGTCAGTTTTCTTCCACAGCCGTAGACTACCAGTTCAGGCTGAAGGTCTTAAAACTGTGATAAAGGTAAAAACGAGTCGAAATCGATAATAAAGAATATTGCAGTTAGAAAATTGTTGAAAAAAACACCAGGATTTTCGCTTCGTTCTACATCAGTTTTGAGAAATCATTCATAAAAAAGTGTTCACGAAAATCTTTTAGGGCTAAAACAGACGTTGGTGTGAGATGCAACGTTAGCAAGAAAAATTCGATCGATAATCTGTTTTCCAGATTACCAAGAAGATGAAGCATTGGTCTAAATGATAAACCCAACAAATTGAAGCAGCGAAGGATATCGTCCCATAGCGTCAATCGAAAAATATGATATCAATCTTTGCGTCATGATGAGTTTGAAATTGTTAATCTTCCCAAGAAATCTCCTGCTATTCTTAATATCTCAAAAACCGGTTGCGAAGACTAGATTTGACTCGGTGACCATTTGGATTGGTTTTTACTGCTCATTTGTGAACATACACTTCCCCGTAGGGATGGTTTTGTCAGCCCTGAGACATCATCAAGTGGGCTTGGGTACTGTTTGACCATTGCATAGAGCCTGCCCATTCACTACGTCCTCAGCAATTTTTTGTTTGTTTTTCAAAACACCATATCTCTCAATACTGTCAGGTCCCGCTTCAGAGAATCCATATTTGGCTTTTTGGAACTTCTAAATTTTTGAAAAGATATTTCATACCATCTACGAGATTAAGATGAATGTGTCGAGGTAGCTGATGGCAATCCTGAAAGAAGACTTTATGAACTGTTAAAAAAAAATGAATGCTGGAATACGTGTGTAGGGTCCCAATAGTAATAGTTTGAAGATTATCAAGGTGTCATTGTCTTAGATAAGGTATATTTTGTTATTAATAGATAGTTTAATACTTCCCAGACATACCTCGCATATCTCAAAATGTGTGATTAACTTCAACTCTGGGTATCCATCAGTCAGACATCATCTCCCCCTCAAGGTTAACAAGATCAATAAAGCAATTCTCCGGTATATTCAGTTCTCTTGTTTGATTTTCGTAAATGCCCATAGCTATGAAGGGCTTTGTGTCATATTTTGCATATGATTGGCATCTAGACTATACGCTTTGGGCACTGAATTTTATGATTTAGAACTCAGACAAAAGTTAATTCTTATCGTAAGGAGAAGTATTGTAGGACGATATTTTATTATTCATTTCAATTAATTTTACTGTCATCTTGATTCGACGTTGAATTCATAATTTTGGGCTGATTTCTCTTTCAATCTCGCTTTTCTAGCCAAATGCAGTGTTGGAGGTTATTAGTCAAAAATTAGAAGGAAGATGATCAATGAATAAGTTACTTCCCTCGCCTTTTGGTGAACAGTGATAACTACGAAGGATTGAAAAACAAGTGTGAATCCTGCCGGACACAAACTAAGTAAGGGACCAATCTAGCAAAAAATTACATTGAAAATTTAACCCCTATTGATAGCCTATTAGAAGGTGGAGTCAGAAGACACAAGAAAGTTTCTTCTAAACACACAAAAACGTGACTGTTCAAATTTTTCTGTCTTTTAGATCCAATGGTACGACCTCTGCGAACTCAAATTGCCAATCAACCAGATCAGCTCGAAAACTGAAGAAAACTAGGTTGACAGTATTGCTTGAAACTTTCTAGTATGCATCATTTCCAGGTAAGAATCGAACTTACGAGTCTCAATACCGGTGGGTGGATGACTTGCTTGAAGCGCAACCATTATGACCACTGAAGTACTGAATCTGACCACTGGACTACAATGGTAACTATCAGTCTAAATTAACCCGTTGAACTCACTCCCTATTGCGATCTTTTTCTACGCCAGGTTTGTTATTGATCGGTAGTCCAGTTCAATCTTTTTTTTTCTCTATTTTATTCATCGTATACTTATAACCGTAGAATGATGGCCAGAGTTGAGGTTGCAATGAAAAATCCCTGAAAATTAAGATGAACGAAAACCGAGTCAAAATTGATAATACAAGTCTTGCAGACGAAAGTCGTTCTGAAATTTTTGCTTCATTTTCCACTAACTTTGAGAAATCTATCTTGAGCTAGCGTCCATGGAGATTAAACATATACATCGGGCAAGGTGTAAAATGCATCGTAAGCAGAAAAAATGTCTTGCTGGTTCGCTCTCTTGATTATAAAAATAACTAAACAACAGTATTGATAAACAAACCAAAAAAGTAAAACCATACCAGCGCTTTTCAAACACGTGTTTTCACTTATTATAATGGTAATTAATTTACCAGAAATGAAAAGAATAGGTCATTGAAATAACATTTTGTCTTTATAGACAAGCTCACAAACTGGAATGAATCTATTTTATTTAAATTTATTTTAGTAGATGAAATGTTAAAAATCATTATTATTAATCCTTGGTACTATTTACTTTCAAACCGATCGTTGTGAATTTTAGTGATTGATTAGGATTAGGTACCAATAGTTTATTGGTGAGCACAGTCACGCAATACACTAGCCAGCCTCTGGTATAGAGGGTCGTGAGTTCGATTCTACCCTTGCTATTTTATTCCAATCAGTACTACTAATATAGTTTACTCACTGTACTTAGCCTGGGGTTGGTTGCCATGGAAGGTGGCAGCAATTACGATGAAAGTAAATAAGAATTATAAATGATGAAATAGACGATGAGACTGTTTGAAAGACAACCGAATCATCATTATTAGCCCCCCATTGCCTGTCGTTGTACATAGACCTTCCCAAGGTTTTGCCAGACCTCTCCATCATGAGTGTCGCTGACCCAGTACTCCCTGAACTTGTCTAGTTCGTCTCGCTATCCAATATTCTGCCAGCCATGGTTTTGCATGTGATCTCTCTGGCTCCCTGTTGTGAGTAGCGATGTCAAGCGGTTATCTTACATCCTTGACCAGCCAATTGCCATTCGAGTTTTCTATAACGTCTTGCACTTCTCTATTTTCCCATATATGTTGTGCTGTCTTTTGGGTCTGTTTATGGGGTGTTGAGCATTTTGCTTCATGTGCACGTTGCATGGTTCTGAGTTTCAGTCCCTTGGTTAAGTTACATTTTTCAGGTTTATAGATGAGGATGCATTGGTTGCATACAATTTTTAAAGATATATCGAATGACATCAGACACTTAAGAGACATCAGATTAATAGAAGAATTCGGTGGTAACGGTCCCTGGAGATGGAGATGTTTTTGTGAGGAGTTTGATATGTCGATTTTTCGGATGATAAGTAAGTCAGTGACGGCTACCGCTGCAATAGATGCAGGTATTTGAAAATGAACGTAACGAAATAAACTCGGGCTGATTATTAATACCATGTGACTCCTGCAAATAACAAAAGAAAGATGAGAGCAAACGAAAACTATAATCGTTTGCAAGATTCAGACATCAAACATCATGACTTTCCAGGTGAAGAACGGCTAATCTCTTATGTTTATTAATATTTCATGCCATGAAAAAACGAAGGTTAAGAAATCACTGCCAACCTGTACTTTTTAATAATGAAGCAAAAGTATATAAATATTAAAGAGACCAACAGGAAATACCAAGGGGATGTTGTCACATGACTGATGTCTTTCAGCAGCGTTGTTGGCAAACCTATGACACACGTATGTAATATGTGACATGCCATAAACTGTGTTCGGGAGGGAATGATCAATTAAAGAAATACAAAAAATGGGTTATCAATGAGTAGGTTACTTCTGTTGCCTATCACAGGCAGTTGTCCCCAAAAAGATCTGAGTTAAAAAGTAAAAAAAAGTGAATCATACCGGACTCAAAGCCAGGGACCGATTTAACATCAAATTGCACTGCAACCTGAACCCTACCGGAAACCTACCGAGGGACCAAAACACAAAAAAACGTTTTTTTGTACCCATGATAATTTCGTTGCGATAAATAAGCAACAACAATCATAATTATGTGAATTGTAACAAAAAAATGATAATTTACAGTACTTCATTTGATGGAATAAAATAAGATAAAGAAATATATGAACTTGTGAAGATTACTATGTATAAGGGATACTAGTGTTTACTGCTTGTGTTTAGAAATACGTGGATTCAGGATGGTTAAGTATGGCAGGTCTTTATGGAATGATGAATGTTTTCGCTGACCACAAAACTCTAAATAGTATTCGTCACTAGAGATCAATCTGTGTTGTTTTTCTAATATACATCAATAAAGACGGGCACACAGGGAAATGATATGCGTTTTTGCTGAGACACAAATCTTCTCGGACGAAGCAATTGTCCTTAGATGGTGTCTGTCGCTGGGAGCAACATTTGTTTATTTTCATGGCTTAATTAAGGCCTAGTCCTTTTTGAGGTACGATACGTATGTTATGTAGATCTCAATTGAGGGGTGTCTCCCATCAAAAGGTCCTTCACAGCTTGTGTTCAACAGAGTACGCCAAGAAGCGATGGAGCAGTCTTCATATTCAGATTGAGAAGAAAGTCTGCCTACTTTTTTTCGCAGCCAAGCCAACTTTCGCGTCACCCGTCCGTTTTCCTTGCCTAGTACCTTGCATCTACTGTGATGCATTTTCTGATACAATTCCGTCCAAGATCATAAATTAGTCTCCCCCTCTCTCAAGGACTCCGCAAATAACTTTTCTTTCATAAGCTTTACTCTTTCTCTCAAGACCCCAGACACTGGCCCTTATCTGGAAATGACAGAAGATATTAAATTGAGAAGGCACAGGTGCCCGCACTTGGAAGCATGTAATTCTCACTTCCTATAGTATCTCGAAAAACACATTAAGCCCTTATCTGGTCATCGAATCAGGAAGAAAACTTTCTCTAAAAGTATCTGTCTTTTATAACTCAGGGACTTGACACAAGACACTAGATTGAGAAAGTACAGGTGACTCCCACCTGGAAGCACACAACTCTCACTTTCCACAGTATCCTCCAAAAAACACATTATCCCTTTTAACACAGATAACTCCTTTTGTAATAACCTTGGTAATCACTGGTAATAACCATAGTAATTTTTGGTAACAGCCATAGTAATTTTCAGGACACGGGGGACTCCTGGCCCCCTAGTGTCACAGAGGTAGTGGTCTGTTACGTCTAGACATCAGGCTTCAAATGGTAAGAAAAACAAGAGACCAACGAGAAAAAGAGAGACAAAAAAAAAAAGAGTGTGCATGCTGTCCCTATCACGATCCCTTAAAAAAAACGATGCAAATTTTTGCTTTTCATTTCTTCCTGGAAAAAGCTAATAAAATAGTACAAAAGGAATCTTCGCAAAATGGAGTATACTGTATACTCTTTAAGTTTGAAAGCATCTACCTCTCAGTTCATTTACCATAAAATAAGCATACAGGTAAATATTTGTCTGCTCATAGAATAACATCCGTGCATCTCCAAATGTCTTTGTTGATATTGTCTCTATGCATTTTTTTTTATATGCGGGGAGAGTTATCCTTAGCAATTTCCTTGTTATTGCTTTGTGTAAACTTGGCCAGAGGGATCAGGGTTCGCTCTGTGACTGTGTCAAAATGCTTCAATCTTTTAGCAACTACAACTAGAAAAAAATTGGTAAGTTCCAGCACCACACATCTACATGAAAGCTTCCCAACGCTCGGCCAACCCTGTGTCACATCCTGTTCCCGCGTGAGTTTGGGTGAATAAAAGCTCATTCATTGTCAAAATGTCTTGGAGTAACCCCCCAAAAGCACATAAAATAGCAACTATAACTTGGACATCAGGATCAACTATGACCGGATGTAGATCTTCAAATAATTGCCCAAAAAAAAAAAAAAAAACAATGATGGACTCGAGCGAAAAATATTATTTTTGTCCCCCTAGCGTTACTATACTGATATATTAAACTAGCTTCTTCATCGAAAGCGTAAAAATTATGAATATTTGAAATCAAAAATAAAATCATCTATTTTCGCATCTTTAAAGACTCTATAAATAAAGACAAAATGGAGACTGGCTAATTAAATACATCATTGGTTGCCGTTCTAACACCTGAGCCAGACGCACCCACTTGACCAAAATACAGACATATGAGATATCACCTAAACATAAAAGCTGTATGGATAAAGATGAGTCAAGAACACGAAATTTATAATACCCATTAAGACAATCCTGGATGAAGAAGCCTTAAAATTTATGGTCTTCCTCCGAGGTATAACAAATTAATATGATGAATCCCCTATAAGAATCTGATACTCTTTGCAAACCCACACATCCTGACAAAGTATTTTAAGGTGTAACATGTTAATGAAATAAATTGTTTTGTTTATTCACCAACCATCAATTTTCCTTCTGAATTATCTTTTTCCATATCATACAATGTAAAAGAATCCGTGTACCGGTTATAAAACGGAAGATCGTTGGAGAAAGTAGCGTCTGCATTATCAGCAGGACTACAGAATAAACATTGCAAAATTTATTGGTGAATATTCTAATCTCCTACCGTGTTGGCAGTTTCATTGCTCACTAAACTACATAGATCAACCTATTGATGAAAACATGTCTCTCATCGTTCGCACTATGTACGAAAATATAATAAAATGTGCTGCTGAATATTCTTTCAATGATACATGAAATAGGATATATATATATATATATATATATATATATATATATATATAGAGAGAGAGAGAGAGAGAGAGAGAGAGAGGGAGGGAGGGAGAGAGAGAGGGGGGAGTGAGAGTGAGAGAGAGAGAGAGAAAGAGATGGATAGATAGATTGATATAACTGTTCGTTCAACCAGTTATCGTTACCCCTCGATATGTGTCCTGCCTATTTCCATTTTTGTTACGAAGACCAGAATAAGAAACGGAGAGATGAAACTGAAATGTTTGCTTTTAAGACATGGCAGAGTTTAGCACGATCACGATTGGTATGGAAAGAACTTTGAAAAGCTCATGTCTTGTAATGAACTTGATATGGCTACTGCTGCTGCTGTTGATGATGATGATGAAGAGGAGGAGGAGGAAGAGTATGATGATACATCCATTTATCTATTAAGAGAGAATATATATATATATATATATATATATATATATATATATATATATATATATATATATATATATATAGCACTCTGTTACCAAGTAGAGTATCATCATCATCATTTTAGCGTCAGTTGTTGGACCTGAACTTTTTCCAAGATTCACTAGAATTCTCTATTGTGGGGATTCCGAAGCCAATATTTTCTCAAAATCTCTGATCCATCGTGCCATCTTTCTATCAAACACAGATTTGCATATGATCTCCAGAGGTCCATGTTGTGTGTCCTGGAGTCCATGTTTTTTTTATGGATCTTGAATCTTTGATCTGTTTTTCCCTTTATATATTGTGCTGTCTTGTGATCTCTTCATGAGATGTTGAGCATAACTCTTCCATGTGCATGTTGCATGCTTCTTAGCTTGAGGGTTGATCTCTAACTCAGATATTTCTGGTTTCGTACTCTAAAGTTGACTATTGGGAGGATGAATTGTTTGTAGACCTTTTCATTCAGGACTGAGTCATTTTTTTCTGGTTATTGAAGATTGAGTATGCAGCTTGAAAATAATATTCAAATTTTGGCCTTATTTTTCAGTCTTGTCATAATCAAATATGTAAGGTCCGTGTCTATCACACTTACGATATCGGTTGAATAACTTCTTTTTCTACCCTCTTCATTTTTAACTTCTTATCAAACCATATACCACAAACCAACTTAATTTTAACCCCTTCCCTTTTTTGTACCCTTTCATTAAACTGCTTAACATTCTTTACCTCCTTCTCCTGCCCGACCCTCCTATCATGTTACACAACTTTACATCCTACCCCCTCGAAAACTTTTATTCAACTATTCAATATCAATCTGCCCCTCTTCCTTCCCACTCTCTTATTAAACTACCTAACTTTCTCTTTTCCCTATCTTCCTACTGATTCTCTTATCAAAATACCGAACTTCTTCTTCATCTTCCTACATTGTCACATTTATAGTTTCAGTAGCAGCAATCGGCATAGCTTGTTGTGGCACACTTTTAATAACTGTCAGCTAAGCAATAGACCGTGGACTAGTATTTACGAATGTCTATCGCAAAGATTTTTTTCCCTCTTTCAAATTTCCGATTTTTCCCTCGTTTCCTGCTTTTTCGTTTCGTCCCATTCGTTTCAGGTGAGACGTTCTATTTAACAGCAAGTAGACCGGGATATTTAATGGCCTAGCTTCATCAGGTAAAACCAACATTCTGTAAATTTCGTTATGTTTTTTATTTTGAATTTATATCCATTTTCTCATCCATTTTACTACGACCGCTCTCTTGTTTCCCGAGTTCTACAACTTACACACACTCAATATTCTATTTGATCAACAGCATAAATGAATATGGTAAATATATATTACACAAAACCACTGAAATTACTATATTGGCAAAGTTTACTTTTTTCTTGTAAAAAAAAAAAATTCTGTTTCACAAGCTTTTGACCGTAACAAAAATATTTTTTCAGATCTTTGCTTTGATTAGATAAACTTTGATCAATTTAAAGCAACGTAATTATTCATTTTTTTGTAAATGATTTTAAATCACCTTTTGACTTTTTTTATGAAAATATTAGATTTTGCAAATTTTTGATCGTAAAAAATGTTTTTTTATAAATCTGTTTCGATTAGAGATATTTTGATCAAATCAAAACTACGAATATATATCTTGTAAAAAAAGTTGAATCTTTTTTCAAAAATGTTTGATCTATTAAACATTTGATTGTAACAAAATAGTTGTTTTCTCTATACATTTCCTGATTGAATAAATCATGTATTGATTCTTTTTTGTAAGAAAATTCATCACCAATTCTGTGTTGCACACATATCTTCAATCGTCGTCCATCCATTGTTGGTATGTACATTCACCTCCTCTGAGAGGGAAAATTCTCATAGAAATGTACATATGCAATAATAGGTCAACACCGATATACAGACGCTTATCAACGCATCTATTGTTTCTAACTTCCTATCAATTCCACTGTCTTTCATCCGAAGGTAGAAATATACAAAAATAATCTCTGTCAACATTTCTGTCATGAATAGTGATGGATAAATCAGCCTTTTTTCATTTCGGGATCGATGAATTTCTAAAGTTTGAATGTTTCTTTACTTCTGCATGTGATCAGTGTACACCTCGGGAATCAATTCATTAATCCATCGATCCATCTAATTAGTGGATGATCCAAAGGGAATAATGCCATATCGCTATATATTATGTCAAGCATTTGTTTATATATATATACCTGTGTATGACCAGTGTTTCGACATAGATTATGGTTAATTGGACAATATGAGTAAAAATATTAAAAGGCTATGTTGAATGAATTATTTTCTTTATCCATCCTGACATTAGGCTAGCTCTGCCTCTATCAGGAAAGTGGAATTATACAAGAAATTGACTTTTGTAAGTGGTCTGTTGCTTTTAGTCCGTGGGAATATTAATTAAATGGATTTCTGAGTGTGTGAAGATAAACCATAGCTAGAGGAAACACGGACTAGTTTTGGCTGATCAGTGACTGTGTGTAAGTTAATTAAAACTAGATGGTGGATATTTGAGGTCAAGTGTTAGACGGGCATGCTGGGTCGAGAAGTGTTTTCAGGACTGTTAATTAATCAAAAGCTTAGTGTAGTGACCCTAGGTCAGAAATGTTCATGTCATTTGATAGGCCCATCATCACGAAGACTCTTTGGCTATGTGTGTGGTTGAGCAAAGACCGGATACTGATGACAGTATATAAGTTCATGAAAGTTGTAAAAAATGCCGATGTTATGGTGACTGTTCGTTGAATGTATGTTTTTGAATGTGTATTTCTGTGAGTAGGTAATGGATAAATGATAAATGCTTTACCTTTTGAGTGGTCGATAAGGTTTGCCGGTGGGGCTAATATTTTGAATGGGTGATTTTGGTTATTTGATAATGAGTCTTGCTAAATTTAGACTTATATTAAAGCAGCCTGGTCTCTGAACAATGACGTTACTTTTAAAATTCGATGTATTCCTGCCTATATTCGTAATGTTTATTATTCAAGATGCAATTATACCATTATTCGAAATCGTGACCTTGTTTGAGTGCATTGGAGTGGTCATCTATTTTGAGTGCTTTTCGTGAATAATTCAGTCTATTGGTCTGGAGGCTTCAGCGATGTACAATTCAGGGAAACCCCGACAAGGGATCTTATATATGTGTGCCTAGGAATAATTTCCCTTTTCCTGGTTTTGTCTTTGATCGTCTCAGGTGTGTTAGTGACGATTTGTATGTCTTGGTCTTTCATGTACGCGAGTATCGTGAATCGTGCATCGGTAGGTATGGAAATGTATCTGCTGGATGGTGTTTTTGAGTCATAATTGTTATCATTGCAGGTCTAATGTAATGTTCCAATGGATCAATTGCCAAAGTATACGAAATCAGTGGTCAGAAGTATCTATGATGTATCTTTATTTTCGTCTCATATCCTCACAAATATGTTACAGGGTTAGGTACATACAAACAAAGCCCAATTCCGACGTACCAGACCTGTCTGAGCTCTTCTGAGCTATTTACAGCAATTGATACTCATCTAAGTACTGATCAGGTTCGTCATCGTTGAACTTTTCACGAGAACTAGTGTATGCCTATCTTTTAGTGGTGTTCACGAAATGGTTAATGGATGAATACAAGCAACATTATCCAGTCTTAACCGATCCAGATGGATGGCCTTACCTAGGATTCCCAACTCTGGATAATTCACTCACAATCATCAATCTTCTCCCAGTCCAACACGCTAGTCCTACTTAGAAAAGTATAAACTTTTTACCACATTTTTCAATCACTTAGTGTTAATTAACTTACCCACGCTTACTGATATCTGAAAACATTAGCCACAATCAGCTCGTCTGTAGGACATGCTATCTTTCTGATTTTTACCAACAAAATGCTGATATCTTACTGGGGATTAGACGCATATCAATGCCTGAGAATGGTTTATCTTTATACATTCAGTAATCCTCTAATTAATATACCGCCCACTACAAGTCACAGACCACTCAGAAAAGACCTTTCCTTGGATAGCTCTACATTCTTCATTAAGGGTGCTCTAGCAAAACTCCAAAATAAAAAAAATGCATTTGTACATTATGCCTTTCTAATATTATCATTCCACTCATATATGTATATTTATATATATGCAATATTTTAGCGCAAAAAAAGCAACGTATACTCGTGTTTGCATATGTGTGCGTGAAGGCTAATAGATAACTGTGTACGTTTGCGTGTTGGACTGTAAGAATTGAACCATGGCCTCCTGGATTAAAGGCAAGCAGTCAACTAATGGGCTACAGAGATCTGTACGGCGATTATGATAAGCTATTAATTACAAAAGATACAGGAAAAATGTCAAGCCTATGTGGAACTTTGCGTGAAATGGTACTGCTTGGAAAGATAAGTATTGAGCAGAGGAAAAAAAAACTAGATGAGTTGTCTACGGTTTTTTGTTCGTCTCCCTATCTCTTGTCTGTGTCCCTGGGCACTCCTGGTCACATTTTGAGGGCTACAACCTTGGACTTTTTATAAAAGATAATTCTAAAAAAAAGATCAATTTTAAAAAGATAACTTTAAGAAATTTGTTTTAGATAATTCAAGATAATTTCATGGAATATCTTTTTTTTATAGATAATTTTTGTAGATAATTAGCGATGGTAAACATATAGGCTACGGTGATTCATTTATGCGAGGAGCCAGACAATATTCATAACCATGACATCATCGACATCATCGTAGCTTTTTATTGTCCGTCGTTTTACAAATATATCATCCAATATCCACCAGACCTTCCAGTCAAAGGCGTTGCTGAGGTAATATTTTCTGAACAAGTCTAAATCACTATGCCATCTTATTCTTTGCTGGCCATTCAAATTTGCTGATGGATTTTATGCTATCTCTCACTTCTTTTTTTCTGTAATATGATACACTGTCTTGTGATCTCTCTGTTCACATAAATTTTAATAACCATCATGCTTAATGATAACGGGTAGGAAATCATATTCAAACCAGTTCTATCTTGCCTAAAGTCGTCTTGGTGAACGTACCGCATTCCTACCAGACACAGGTCTGTGTCCGCTCTTGGATGAACTGGACAATTGAATTCTCTCGGGTTTTGGTCCACGAAAACGCAACCACAAAAGCCGCCCACTGACACAGGGGAGATAATTTGACAGCTCGCCATCTCAAATTCAATAGCAGTCGTTACTAGATGATATCCCCTTGGGGCATTACATATTAGACATCTTTCCTTCTAACACCTGTTTCTCTTTCTTGGTTTCTTTGCACGAAGTGAGCTTTTGTTTTAGTCCGCCTTTTTCCTTAGATTTTCTTTCATAGTCAATTAATGTTTTTTTCTTGTTCAGTCCGTCTTGTCTTTCACTAGTCAAAGCTTTTATGAACGTGAAATATGAACGCTTCGTTGTGTTTTATTTACGATGCTCTCATTTGCTCTAATGGGAAGGCAGCCCACTGGGAATTAAACCTGTCTGGATAAGTGTCCCTATGTACGTATGCTCAGCTCTCAAATACGCGTGTATTTGTATACGGATATATGTATATGTAAATGCACGTCTGCATTTAGAGAGAGTAGGTGAGAGATAGAGCAAAAGCATTCAAAGAGACGAGTGAGAGGAAGATTTACCAAACTCACTTCTATTAAAGATGATGTATCATATCTGGAGGATTGTGTTACGTCAGTGTTTTAAAAGAGGGAAGGCTGGCTTTCATTGAAACTTGGTTAATAGAAAAAGTTAGTAATTGATCATGTTATAATCTCTAATTTTTTAACAACTATTCTGTACATTATTTTTGATTTCAAATGAAGAGGAAATTATGAGAGAAACAAGCATGTTCAGCATTTCTCCATAACATGTATATATACTTTGTATATATAAATGTCCGAGCATGATAAATGCCTAACGAACCATTTTTTTGATAGGTTGATATTTTCGAAACTCCTACAGCTACACGGCCTAGATTTTTCATCCTATTTTGAAGCTTGACCATAATGCTGAATATTCAAGTGTCAAAATAAAATGAACTGAGTTTCGTAGCTCATGAAATAACGATGCCATGAAATTAAAAACAATGCTTCGTTTGTCACTTATTAACGCTTGTCTTATATGTGTGTATTTGTGTGTGTGTGTGTGTGTGTGTCTGTGTGTGAATGCAAGTGTGTTTGTATTTGTGCATGTTTGTTTATTCGACAAACTTATCTCTATACTTAAGTACCTTTAGTGAGATCATGTTTTCCAAGCACACTATCTTACACGAATTAACTCGATAACAACACGACATTAAAATGCCAGTTTCGATTCAAAATACTAAAAAATACTATTTATTATACAGAAGTCAGGTTGGTTCAGTATACACGCACTGTCCACATAACCAACTTACAAGAAATATCCAATGACTATTCAATTAAATACCAATGGCAAATCCACTATCACGTTGACAAAATATACATGGACATTGACGGAAGTTGCTTTACAACACAACAGATCCTGGTCTACGAAAATGGAAGAATGGTTTTGTTTTTAAACAAGTCAGACCAATAGACTTCTGGGAAGAATTTGATCTTACCGGAGGCAATGGAGAAGAGCAACCATAAGAGTGAAGTCCTTTGTTGTAAATAGCGAGACAATATTTCAATACTGATACAAGAACAGGGATTTCTTTCCAATTTCCAATTATCTTCTTCTCTTCGTGTTCTGACAAGTCTTCCTATTGCATCCAACCTTGTCATCTTAAAGGCCGCAACAGCAGTTGTTATTCTGGTGAGTCTGAAACCATTAAACAACATAGAGAAATGTTAAAGAATATATATCATAAAGTAACTGACGTGTGTGTGTACTCCAAGATGTCGGAAACTACGCATCACAGAAGAGTAACAAAAGCATGTCTGGAATCAGCAGGTCTATAATAACCTCTGCAAAATCATCGATATTTGTGTGGTTCAAGTTTGCATCTTCAAAAAACAGTCCATCGATTTCTTGGCTACTTTATTTAGGATTTTCAGAGAAAAAAAAACTATTAAATCAAGATCAACTGAATCAAACGTTACGTATATTTTGGAAGCATCATCAAGGAATTTTCTCGAAATTCATTTGAACCTCACTCACCTGCAGGGCTGGTGGAGGAGTTCAATAAGATTTGAAACAAATATTCTTGAACAGTAACTTTTCGGCTAAAAGTAATGTCGGTTCAAAAGTGTTGTTGTCAGATCCTCAGTAAATAGAATTGGCAGATCAAGTTAAAAATCCAATTCTCTTAAATCATTCAACATTCCCACTTAACGGGAATTTTCAGTTTTGATAAAATGATTTCTGCCAAGTTTTAATGCAGGGTTCAATTTTCAATGTACATATAATGCAAATGAGGAACCATATTTTAAGCATATCCAAAAGTAGCAGCTCACGATTTACGTGCAATACACATTTCAATGTTTAATTCAATGAAAACTAGCTCTTAAAATTATATGGGGTATGCATTCGCACTCTCAGAAAACAAGCCCATCAAAAATATTTTTTCTTTTTGTGATCTAAAATGTCGTCCAAAACTATATTATATAACAGATATATGAAATCAAAATATACGTATATTCTGGAATGTCATCATCTGGGGGAATTCCTTTAAGCATACCAGCACATGGGTGGGGGGTTTCAATGCTTCGAAAATATTGGTTTGAAAGGAATTCGTCGTTTCAATATGATAATTTTCCAATAACCGAGGGATTAAATCTTCGAGAAATGGGCATATCAACAGATCACAATTCGCATGCAGCATACAATTTGAAGTTATATTTTGCAGATTTCTATAGAGTCTCCGAGAAAACAAGAGCGTACTCACAAGTTTTTTCGGGATGGTGGCTGTAATTTACAGTTTCATAACATTCCAGGAGCCTAGAGGCTCAGAAAGTAGAAATGGTGGATGGAGACAGGGAAAGTTTTTATTTCATCTCAGTGGTAATGTAATTTTGGATGTGTTTATATCATATAAATACCCAAATTACGATTTTTTTCGAAGAATCCCACGTGCTTGAAATCTATTAGACCTCTAAACCCTCAAGAAATCTGGCAAGTTTGAAAAAAAAACAACTCTCTTGCTGGATATACATTTCCCCCAGAATATGCAACTATCATAGGCGTCACGGTGCCGATACTTTCTGAATATTTTTAGTTTCAATCACCATCTTATACTCAGCTGGCCATTATTTTGCATGTAATCTCTTGGGACCCATCCTGTGAGTGTCTGCCATTCTTGGAACATGACCAGCCCATTGCCATTTGAGCTTTCTAATGGATTCTATGATGTCTCTGTTTCTTTTTTTTCCTAATATATTGTGCTGCCCATGTGATGTTGAGCATGATTCTTTAATCTGTACGTTTGCATGTTTTTCATTTTGAAGGTAAGTCTCTTGGTTTGGTTCAATAAAATTATATATCAAGGACTCCAACCAGAGTGTCAACCACATGAACCCCTAGTCACCAATGTTGTGTATGAATACTGAGTGCCACAATACAAAAAAAAAATTGTCAGTTTCAAAAGTAAAAAAAAAATGCCTACTCTGCACCGACGAATAGGATTATATTCAATTTTTACTCATTGTAGATTATTCACTATCAAATTTAGTGTAATATAAAATTCCATTTCCTTCGTCACCAGGAAGGTTGACAACGTTGACATAGGCAATTTGCTCAAATCCAAGTCGTAGTTTCATTTGGAGATGAACAAGTGTCACATACATAGATAAAAACAAACCTGGTCAATCATTCAATAGAAACCAACTATGTTTTGGCAGCATGCTGTGTTAGGGATGATCAATTACGAAATCAGAAAGAGGGTGATCAATATATAGGTTATTTTTCTTGCCTTTTGCTGGACAGTCATTATTGAAAATCACGTGAGCATCGTCTATTTGGGGAATGGCAAAATTTACATGGTAGGTTTCTACTAATTTAATCACTAGTTTGTGCCCACAAGCATTCATGCTTGCTGTTTGATTAGGTTATTCTAGTGATCACAACCGAACAAATTGCAAGAGAAGTAACTTTTAATTGATCATCCTGACATACTGACAAAATATGTAGAGTAAGTGATAGTTCTCATTTGTTGATTGACAAACATATCAATCCACCAATGTATGCATTTTTAACAAGAGCATGTAATAGATTATCAATTCAAAATAATGAAAAATGAAAATGATGATGATAGTCCATGAACTTTCATGTAACTACAGAAGGCAATTCTATGAAAGTTCTCGACTCTTGATGAATCTATAATGTCTCCGAGTGCCTTGAGGAGACAAAGTTTGCTTTTTCTTTCAAATTTCGAAGGAATGATTAAAAATAAATAATTCAGAATTAAAAAAGAGAATAATCGTTAAATCAAGTAATTTACATTTTCAAGTACAGAATTTTTTTCTTATATTTGCAAAAAGTCTTGAGCAAACATCCGTTATCGCTCACACTGTATCTAACTATAATATATCGGTCACATCAGAGTCCCTCTATTCAAATGAGTACGTCACGAGTTCAAGCACCATGGAAAGAAATATTTCTATGCTTTGGTAACGCATCTCCATGAAACCCTCCGAAGAAGTCTTCAAACAAAGAAGTCACTCTAGGATGGCAAGCCTTCGGTAGAGCAAGCTCTACCTTTAGGAACAAGGAAACCTCCTTAAAAGAATAATGTGCAACCAATGCATCATGGATATTGTAAAATCCTTTAGAAAACTCATATAACAATGGACTGGTCATGTTGCGAGAATGGCAGACAACTGATGGACATCTTGACACGCAACGTGGATCCCTGAATATCATATACGAAACTGTGGCCAGCGAAATATGAAATTGCGTAATAAACTACACAAGCTCAGAAAATATCGGCTCTGCGACGCCCATGATATTGGCAAACCCTGGGTAAGGCTTATGTAAGGCTGAAAGGCCGTTGCTGCTACTGTTGCTACTGCTACTGATGATGATGATGATAAAAGCCTTTTAACAGATAACGCATGAATGACAGCGTGTGATTGTCAGAGACTTCCCGCAAACCTACGCAAAATTTCAACACCACGAATTTTATTTAATATCATTTATCAGAAGCCGCCAACAAAAACTGTCAGCATAGTTTTTTTTTTCAGTTTTAAGTGATTATATCTGACTGGCGGCTATTTGTCCGTCGATTTATCTATGTGTCATCTGAACAGGCTACATCAATACCAACAGAGATAGAATGTTAAAAATCAAATCATTCACTCCTAAATATGTAGGTCAATTTGCGTTGGATACACTAGTTCCAGCTAATCTCATCTACAGTCCTCTGCACTACCAACTGAGCTATCGCAATGGTAGTGGGCTGGTCATGTTATGAGAATGAAAGACAATCGATGGACGTCGCAACTCACGAGGCAGATCCCCGGAAAACACATGCAAAACAGAGGCCGACAATATGGAGGGATGAATGAGGCAAATTCAGAAAATACTCGCTCTGCGACGCCCTTGATAGAGAAATAAAGCGGATCTACGGGAAGGTCTATGTCCAACAACGGACGTTAAAAGACTGATGATGATGATGATGATGATGATGATGCCAGTTCTTTAAAGTAGTGCAAAGGTTAAGCGATGTTGAGCCTGGTCATTATCCAATGAGGGAATACGAGAAGCTATATGAAGCAACGAGAATGTTCAGCAGTCGTTTTGGCATATGATGCTCAGCTACCGAATAAAAAAGCATCTCGACAAGCTAGAACCAGATTGTGCACCCGTTTTTTTTCTCTCATACACACACTGTTCCATGGAGGACAGTGTGCTCTCCTAGAAGCCGCCATAATCATATTCGGGTGACATTGAGAAATTCAACATTTCCCTAAAAAAGTTTTTGAGGTATACAATTTACAATAAAAGTTTTTACCAAAACAGTCCATGAGTTTGTGTACAGCAGCATTCACGTAAGCTTTCTCAAAATTCAGATTATTTAGTAATTCATAAACAGGCAAGAAATTCATTGATACCACCTTTTCCCTTCCCAAAATGTATTACTTACAACTGAACAGACTGCAGAAAAAACATAGTTACACGACGGTTTTATCTAGTAACTAAACCGACCAAATTATCTTGTTTTAGTTTTGACTTGGTTTATCTCAAAGCTTTAATTACAAATAAAAAAAATGTCCATTCATAGCTTCTTAACAGCTGCACTTATGTCAGAAAACCTTGATGGAACGTCATTGTATCTTGGAATACAACATAACAAGCATGACAACGTTCATGTGTCTGAGAATCTCTATAATGAACTTAAGATCTGATCTTTTCCCATGACTTCTTTGATGTTCAATTTTGTTTCAATATTTTTCACTAATTTTTGTATTCATTGAGTCCCACTCCTACTGCAAACGCAGACACAGAAATATTCACATTCTCTCCTTTGGCTTCAAACATGTAAACAGCCAATTTTCCTCTCTTATTCGCTACAAACATTTTTCTCTAAGAAGATTGCTGGCACCATCAAAGTGCATAGAATCATGCCCACAGAAATATGTGTATAATGAGATGTAACACCGATTTTTTGTTTTTTTCTCTTTATTTTCCAATAGTTATTTTCATCTACAATTTGTGGGAACATATCCACAGTATGAGCACGCACACAGATACACACGCACACACACACACACACACATATATATATATATGTATATATAGATAGATAGATAGAGATAGAAAGAGAAAGAGAGAGAGAGGGTGGGAGAGAGAAAGAACGAGAGAGGAAGGATATATATATATATATATATATATATATATATATATATGCAATCCTTTTACATATCAGCTTCTTGTATTCGAATATAATCTGCCTCTTTGTTAATAATCATCATCATCATCAGTCTTTTAACGTCCGTCGTTGGACATAGACCTTCCCCAGGATTTGCCACACTTCTCTATCATGGGCGTCACGGAGCCAGTACTTCCTGAACCTGTCTAGTTCATCTCTCCATCTAATATTTTGCCGGCCTCGGTTGCGCATATGGTCTCGGGGAATCCATGTTGTGAGTCGTGATGTCCATCGATTGTCAGCCATTCTTGCAACATGGCCAGCCCACCGCCATTTGAGATTTTTTATGGCTTCTATGATGTCTCTAACTCTTGTCTTTTCCCGGATGTGTTGTGCTGTTTTGTGGTCTCTCCATGTGAGGCCCAGCATTATTCTTTCATGTGCACGTTGCATGGTTCTCAGCTTACGGGTCTGTTTCTTGGTTAAGTTCCATGTTTCAGCTCCATAAGTGACTATTGGGAGGATGCATTGGTTATACACCCTTCTCTTTAGGATTAATGGGATCTTATTATTTTTGAAGGTTGAGCTAGCTCTGCCAAAGGCTTGCCATCCTAGTGTGATTCTTCGCTTGATTTCTTCTTCTTTTGAGGGTCTCATGGAGATTCGTTGCCCTAGGTAGATGTAGTGGTCTACTTTCTCGAGTTCTGTGTCCTCGATTTCGATCTTAGTGTTCTTATCTCCAATGTGGTTGTTGCACATGATCTTCGTCTTGCTGAAGTTCATGTGCAGGCCGACTTTCTTGCTCTCCTCATTTAGTTCATCTATCATTAGTTGGAGGTCGTGTAGGTTCTCTGCAAAAAGGGCTATGTCGTCTGCGAATCTGAGGTTGCTCAGATACTCGCCGTCTATTTTAATTCCTTTACTCTCCCAGTCTAGCCTTCTGAAGATCATCTCGAGGCAGGCTGTGAAGAGTTTAGGTGAGCTGGTATCACCTTGTCTTACTCCTTTCTGGAGCTGGAAGGGATCCGAGTCTTTATGTAGCCTGATAAATGAGCTGCCGTGATTGTATATATGTTTCAACACTTCAACATATACTGGATCTACACCTTGCCGACTGATGGCCTCCATGACCTTAGGGATTTCTACTGAGTCGAACGCCTTTTTGAAGTCGATAAATGCTACGGCAAGTGGTAGTCTATATTCTGCTGCTTTTTCTTTCAGTTGATTTATCGAGTGCAGGTGGTCCATGGTCGAGTAGCTTCTTCTAAAGCCAGCCTGTTCACGTGGCTGGTTTATCAAATATATCGACACTACGTAGTGAATATCTTTTGAGACAAACTGCCTTCTTCTCTCTCCGTTTTTTTGTCTCTATCTCTAGGTCTGCCTCTCTCACTATGTATACATAATGTCAAGAATACATAGTAGTCTATAATTTATAAAAAGGGAAATTGAAGAAAAAATCAACAACAATAAAAAGGATTGTATTATAATACTAATCATAGATATATATGCATACATACATACATACATGTGTGAATTTACATAACCCCCCCTATTCAGGGTTGAGCACTCTTCAAGTGAGGTAACTAGTTCATTGTAAGCTTATGCAATGCTCTCCCATTTGAATAGAGCACTCCGGTAAATGGGGAATATATGCTAAATAAATATATCGCTTTTGATCAACCTTACTGACCGTCAGGTTCTGTGGCGCAGATGTGGGATACCTTCCTACGAGTTGATGGTATAATAGATAATCTATAGCCACACTGAAGAGTTGTAATACAAAAAATCAGCTGTTTGTGGATGACACAATAAATATATATATATATATATATATATATATATATATATATATATCATATAAGAAGTTTCACACCTTGAACTCTAAATATATCGAAACGATGTATGTACGATTATTTGAGTTGCTTTAGAATATATTGAAACTCTACTTTGAAATGATCTCCCGTTTTTACATGATGAGTGTATCATTTGGCCTCGACAACGTAACTAAAATAAATGATTAAAGAAAAAGAAGTTGCATATTTAACTGAATGATACATTTACTGCGTAATAATGGGAATCATTTCAAAGAATTTCCATATGACACAACGCAATCTATTCTGTCGGATCAAGCATTTATTTTTCAATATTTATATGTGTGTGTGTGCGTACGCATGTGCAGGTATATATATATATATATATATATATATATATATATATATATATATGTATCAGTGTGAATATATATATGTCTATATATTTATTTAGGTGTAAATCTATGTGTGTGAATATGTGTGCATGTATATATGTTTATATATATGTAAATGAATATATATGTAAATGAATATATATATATATATATATATATATATATATATATATATATATATATATATGGGGGGAGACTGGAAGGAAAATATAGTGAAAGATATAATGCGAAAATCAAGCCATAAAATTTGAGATAGGCTGGACACTTAGCAAGACGAGATGTCAATAGATGGTGCCAAAGGCTATCAGATCGGTGCCCGTGGGTCAGTAAACGCAGTAGACCAGACACAAAATAAAAGAATTAGATTATAAAAAAAAGAGGTCAGCACAGTTGCAGACATTATGGAAAGAAATCGGGATGGCCTTTGTCTTCCAGTTGACTTATAATGTCTGCTGGTGAAAATGATAATGATATATTTTAGACGTATATATATATGGAGATTCAATCACTTTCTCTATATCTATCTATATATAAGTGTGCTTGTGTGTGTGTGCAATGTGCTTGTTAGGATGGTTATATTTGCCAGTTATCTACTCGCGCGATGATTATTATACGTGTCATCAGAAGATCGGTCACAATTTTCCGCTATCTATAACGGGCACTTGTTATGTCTAGACTCCTTGCAACGTGCGAATCGTCCGGCCGACCGTCCAATCTCAGTTCTCATTGGTCATCACGTAATTACATCGAGAACACATGGGAGATGAACCAAAGGTGGGGTTATGGATAGGTGCAAAAGGAGAAAGAGACGGTGAGAAAGGAAGATATATCGAGAGATGTAAGTATAATAAAGTAAAGGAATACGTACAAGAGAAAGAGGCAGAAAGGGAGAGAGAGAGAGAGAGAGAAGAAGAAGAAGAAGAGGGACAGAGGCAGAGATAAAGAAACGGACAGAGAGAGAAAGTTGAGTGTTGCTGCTTTCCGGATCAAGGCAGGAAAAAAAAAGATTGTCATACCAAGTGAGCATTGGAAGAGGAAGTGTTAGGCTAGAAAGAGCAAGGCATTGAGAATGAAGAGGATTGGAAAAAAACCTGTGAAGGAAGTGAGAATACAGATAAAAGAAGAGGAATTCAGTTCAATAGAAAGTGGGGTGCAATAAATAAGCTTGATGAAATGCTCACCAGGAGACATATGTCAAAATGAATGATGACAGTTATAGGCACGCAATATATGAGATCGAAATCGCCTTCCAAAATCTTTCTTTCTCTCTTTCTCTCTCTCCCTCTCTCTCTCTCTATATATATACATATATGAGAACGAATCAGTAATTCCATATCCGATGCGTGATGGGTTTATCTCATGAAGCGCTCTATACATTCAACGTTAGCTCTCTCTCTCTTTCTTTTTATATATATATATATGTATATATATATATATATATATATATATATATATATATATATATATATATATATATATGTGTGTGTGTATTTGTGTGTGTGTGTGCATTTTATTATTTTTAGGCTCTATTTAAAATTACCTCTTGTTGTTGTACAGAAAATGAGTCACTTGGCCTAGACAGCGTAAATAGAATAAACAATTGGAGATCTGTTTTTTTTTTTTCGCTTTTCAGTAGTGCTGTCTGGTGCAATGGTTGAGAATAATAGGTTGAGGCAGTTTTTTAATCGGTTGCAGGTTTAAATCCTGCAGCAGCCCATTTTTCTCTAATTGTCCATCCTCTTCATGCTGTCTAGGCCGAATGACTCATTCTCTGTGCGACAACAGAGATGATCTATCACATACTCACAAATAATATACGCATTCATGAATATTCTGACGGATTATATATCCATTTCCTCCCCCCCATATATATATATATATATATATATATATATATATATATATATATATATAATATATATTGCAGTGTTTGGGAGGTAAGCACGTATTCCATTGCTATAGATTATAAGCTAACCAACTAAGGCGAGACTGGGGATAAACGGTACAAAACAACGTTCAGTGGCTCACCATCTTTTTTATGCAGTGGTACGTCGTTTTCAGTGGATTATTATGTACATTCGATTTGAGATAAAAAAAAAAAACCTCCAGAAGATTCTGGTTTTCTGTTGGGCTGTTGTCTTTGCTAATGATGTTTCTAACATTACTAATGAATAGTGATCAATTAAACTTCACTGGCATTGCATTTATCTTCTTTCGAGAACACGTAATCTTCTGAACAAGTGATGTGGCTGGGCCTTTTGGGACCAAGGACCCAGGAGGAACGGCCAGTATAATGTTCAGTGTGCAAACCGTGGGGAGTGATGGGCCATTCCCTACCAAGCTGGTCCATGAGTGTGGCAAGGGGCTGGTTGATTGACTACTGCTGGTGTGGGTCAGTGGCCTTAGAGCTTCACCAACTCTTAACACCCATCTCGTGTGTTCTTATAAGAACAACAACCAAATCGAAAATGAAAACACTAAGATCAAAATCGAGGACACATAATTGGAGAATGTACACCAGTACATCTATCTAGGACAACGAATATCCATGAGAACCTCAAAAGAAGAAGAAATCAAGCAGAGAATTACTCTCGAATGAAAAGTCCTTGACAGACCAATATCAACCTTCAAATGCAAGAAGATACCACTAGTCTCGAAAAAAGATGTATCACCAATGCATTCTCCCGATAGTCACTGGAGCTGAAATGTGGAACCTAACCAAGAGACAGATCCGCAAATTGAATACCATGCAACGTGTACATGAAAAAACTCTACTAGGCCTCACATGGAGAGACCACAAAACAGCACATATGATCCAGATGAAGAGAAGATTCAGGGACATCAAAAAATCCATTAAAAATCTCAAATCGCAGTGGGCTGGCAATGTTGCAAGAAATATGGACAACGGATGGACATCACGACTCACAACATGGATCCCTAGAGATCACATGGGCAACCGAGGCCGACAGAGTATTAGATGGAGAGACGAGCTAGACAAATTCAGAAAGTATTGGCTCCACGACGCCCATGATAGAGAGTGTGGCGAATCCTGGGGAAGTTCTATGTCCAACGACGGAGGGTAAAAGACTGATGATGATGATTATGATGATGATGATGATGATGATGAATTTTCCATACACAAATGCCAGCATCTTGGTCATATGTGAACGTTTCAATCCTAATTTGTGGTACTGGATGCAAAATTGGACGGTGTATAGCTACACACCGGAAACGGGTGTCTGTGGATGAAACAATGATTACGTACATGAATAATTTCAAATTGCAATAAGTTAAGCCCTGGACGAATGCTTTTCGGTCTATGAGAGTTAAGCTTCTCATATATATAAATCTTTGTCATATCCTACCAGGAATCATTTCTATCGTGTCTGTCCGTCTTATGTCTGGTTAATTCCTAAAGCGTTTACCGTATGACGGGCAATAATCATTTAGCCTTTCGCTCCCTCCATTGAAATTTCTTCTTGCTATGTACCTTATCAAAGCATTTTTTGTTGTCCATGTACTTTTACTGTATTCTGCGCCTTGGTCCTCAGATCATTTACATATATATATATATATATATATATATATACACAAACACACACACATATATATATATATATATATGTGTGTTTGTTTGTGTGTGTATACACATATTTTTATATATATATACACACATAAACACACGTATGCATGTGCATGAATATGCAGAAAATGCTTAAGATCTATATATATATATGTATATATGCAATCAAATTCCTTTTATATATATATATATATATATATGTATATATATATGTGTGTATGTTTTTTGTGCGTGTGTTTATGTGTGTGGCTATACATACATTTATATATATATGCACACACACATGAACACACACATATTTGCATAAATATGGAGATCATGTTCGTAAGGATGTATATATATAAATACGTATATATATATATATATATATATATATATATATATATATATATATATATATATATATATGTATATATATATGAAAGAATGAAAGAAGTGACGTTTTACAAAATAAAATTTTTCCACATTTTAAATATTCTTTTCGATATATATATATATAATATATATATATATATATATATATATATATATATATATATATATATATATATATATATATATATATAATGAGGATGAAATTACGTATATACATACATACATACATACATACATACATACATACATACATATATATATATATATATATATATATTTATATATTTGTCTCCGTGTGTGTGTGTGTGTGTGTTATTATATAACAGAACAGACTTATTTATCTTTTTGAAACTTTACCTTATGATGTTTCCATTCCAGGAAGGGCCAACATTAGAGCCATAATAACGACAACAATATTCCAAACCTCATCTTAACATTTCTCATTTTTTTTTCTATACTTTTTTTTATACGAATGCACATCGCTCATTGCTGAGATTTTGCTTCTAATTAGGAAGTAGAATTTGGTTTCAAATGCACCACAAGGGAGATAAATCACGCTGAGAGCGACCTTGATTATCACAGCCAACTTTGACACGAGTTAACATTTTCTGGAATCGTGCTACGCATCTCTTCACGTTCCTTTTTGGCTGACCGTATACGTATCTATCATTTGTTCCTTTTTGTTTTCTTTCCTAATAATTCTGTGAATGAATTTTCCAGATGTTTCATATTTTCAATATATACTTTAATGTGGATTCGTGACGAGGATATCATCTTCGAAATATTATTTTTATTTCTTTGTTTTTCCCTGCCATGGCTTAGTTTACGATTTAGGCACATGCCTCGATTGCGAAATCTGTGCCATTAATTATGTATTCAAAATTAATCATTGAAAAACTCATTAACTGTGCAATGCAGCAAGTGTAATAATTATCCATTGCAAGATGAAAACCTGCAAGATAATCCATATCAAGTTATCAGTTGCAAGTAATCCATTTTATGATCAAATCTTCGACACACAAATCGAACTGAATCGCCTCCATCAAAAATAACACTGATATTTCATAGTGTTAGCCATTTCCATATTATGTACTTATTGCCTAAATTAACGGGCAATTCTTTTTGTCTATTCTTTTAACACAGTTGTATGTTAAAATACTCAGCACATTTCATAGCCCTGTTCTGTTAGTAAGGCTAAGAAAATATATATAGTTCAGATATTGTGCATTGCAATTGTTACACCATTGATAGTCTCATTGAATCCTTAATTTATAAGAATCAGCTTTAGAGCAAGCTTGATATGCAAGAATAAAGAAGTTCCCTCGTCCCAGACAGGAGTCCTCCCTAAGGTCAACCATGGAGCTGAAACAAGGAACTTAGCCAAGACACATCAACAAAATTAGAAACTATGCAACATACACAAGTGGAGATCTTGCCTGGTATCAAACGGAGGAATCACCGGTCAGCACAGTATATTAGAGAAGAACAGGAGTCAGTGATATAATAGAATCCATTAACAAACTCAATGAAAATCGGCTGGTCGTGTTTCCAGAATGTTATACAATTGCTGGACAACAAACTTACTACAAGGAATCACATACGATACTGTGATTGATCGCAAATAAGATGATACTACGGTTTAGACATTGACACAGACTCGCCTGCGATAGAGAAATCTAACGAATCTTTGGGGAAAGTCTGCAGCTACTGCTGCTAGTGATGATTATTTCTTTCCATTTATCATCTGGTTGAAGATAATTGAGCTTGTTTTAATTGAAAAACTTGGTGATCACGTTATAATATCTTTCTTCAAACACAAGTCAATCAGTACCGTGAATTAAACCTCAATGATCAAAGAGAGTTTTGCAATGATTCCTAATCGAAGTCCAACTATCCAAGAGACTATGATATAGGTAAATTCTGATACCTTTTGAATAGTTTAGTACTAATTTAAATACTAATCTTTGTATCCAGAGTGTATTATGACAATGTTGATATCTACTTTTTTATATGAATGTTTTCAATATTTGATATGACATTACGTCTGTAACTTTTGAAGAGAATAAAAGTTATGACGTATTTGCTGAGAAAATCATACCATTGATTGAGAGTGTATCACAGATAGTCAAAAGAAAAAGCAGGGAAAGAATAGAAGGAAATAACTTCAGTTCTGACTAATCACTCAATAAAAAAATCATGCTATCTTTTGGCAATCTGCTCCGTTGGGGATTATCTTTTCGAAAAAATACAAAAAGGGGTGAACGATGGATACGTTATTTTTTCGTCTTTTATTGGGTAACTCTGAATTCCCCCCCAAAAGGATGGATGCTGCTAAACAATAACTACGGAGTCAATATAGCATGAACTCACATTGCAAATTACCCCCTCACACATGGGAAACTTATTTAAGAAGGAATAAATTAAAGTTTTGAGACTTAATAATGAGCATATGTTTGACATCTTTGCTGCTAAACTCCATCGGTACAGCTTGTATGTATAATACTTACATAGATACATACATACATACAGATCCAGCCAGCATGTCAGCAAGTCAGCAAGCCGAACAGTCAGACAGACGAACTTGTAAACTGATAAAACCTCTTTTGACAAATCTGGTGACAGTTTTCGTGACGGTTTTGGTTGACAGTTTCTAATAAGGATGAAGGATATGGTGATAATGAAAAAGAACCTGAGGGGAAAGTGGAGAAAAAATGGCAGAAGCAAATCAAATCATAGATTGTGAGAACAAGAAGAAAAACAGGAGAAGACGAAACGAAAATAAAAACAAACAAAAGTGAAGAAAAAAAGAAAGAAATAGAGCAAGAAGGAAAGGGAACAATAACGAATTAGTCAGTCGACGAAAAAATCAAAGTTCTCCCTTACTTCTATTCTGACTGAAGATGATTACTACAAGTTTTCTATTGTATATATAATAGATAGAAAAAATATAAAATATATTTCCGGTGTAAATGTATATATTTATTAGATTGAAATAAACCCATAGAATATCTGTAAGATAAATATCCGTTAATAACTAATACTTTCGAATTCAGTCCAGCCAGTGAGACAATCTGGTGGCAATCAGTTAGTCTTCAGTTCAAATCACGATAAATGAATGTCAGTTTGGCATACTACTTCACAACCTCAATTTGAGTGACTATCATTGTTTTTGTCTTGTTACAGTACGAAATCAAAGTCTTCCGTGAAGAGAGGGGAAACGAGACTGTAGTTGAGATTGCTGTGTATTAACGATCCAGCATTAGTTATTGCTTGTTCGACTTTTTATTCATTGTTTCTTGCTGCTCACAGCGAGGCAGGACAGAAGGGGGAGGTAACTGTGGCTCACTTTATCGAACGTAGGTTAATCATTGATGCAATTTTATGATGATTATCAGGATGGCTATGTTGAATGTTTTGGTTGACACCTTCTAACGAGGACGAAAACCGAGAAATCGAGCGAGAACAAAACAACAATTGGGAAAAAAAAACAAAGAAAAGGAGATCCCAAAGGGTACAAATTTAAGAAAATGAAGTGTGCATATAATGTGAACGTATTGAAGGAAGGAAATGATAAACTACAACCAGTCTGGTTAATCAGTATCGAGAAACCGTCATGGGACTAGCGTCTTCTTGTCGCATGACATGTTTGGGCAAAAATTGGAGAAAAGAATAATCATTGAATAAATTCCTTTCTGCAAACTCTGTTGGACACTGATATAAAATTTTTAAAAAATCCGAACAAAAAAAAATCAACAAACAAACCCACGTGTGAATGCTGCCCGACACAACTTAGGGGCAAATTGATGAAAACACACAATAGTAATTGATCTTCCAATAATTTTTTTCAGAACGGAATGAAAAGTAGGTGTTCAAATCCAGAACTGTCTAGGTCTATTAGTGCAGCCTGTACTGCCAGCTCGAGAGATGACCAGCCAAGCAAACTCCCTTGAAAAGTGGCGAATCCCATGTTGATGCTGATAATGTTCATATTGAGTATAGGTTGACAGTTATTAAGAAATAAAAGAATAGAAGAATATAATTGAGAAGATGAGGATGAGACAAGTTATGATTCATCATCATCATCATCATCATCATCAGTCTTTTAAAGTCCGTCGTTGGACATAGACCTTCCCCAGGATTTGTCACACTTCCCTATCATGAGCGTCACGGAGCCTGTACTCCCTGAACTTGTCTAGCTCGTCTCTCCATCTAACATTTTGCCGGCCTCGTTTGCGCATGTGGTCTCGGGGAATCCATGTTGTGAGTTATGATTAATTACATCTAATTAGTCCAA
>OY735236.1:34989015-34996515 GCA_963457665.1 Thysanoteuthis rhombus | reverse complement strand
TCTTGTTTCTAACAACTCTGCAATTTGGCTACCATGATTTTATACGAATATATTTATCTTTAAATAAATAAATTAAAAATTAGTAATGAAATTTGCAAAAATTATAGAATTGTTCACATGTATATAGTTTTGAAAAATGGTACCAAAAACCTTCTCCAAATAATGCTGATTCATATATATATATATATATATATATATATATATATATATATATATATATATATATATATATATATACATATATATAGTTGTATTGGTCTAAATCTAAGAGTTTCTTTTGGGAAATTGCAGATGGAAAACAAAAACAAAAGTATTTTAAGACGGAGTTTTTATAGAGAACATAGAGTCAGCCCCCCATGTAAAACGACCTATTTCTTTTTCGCGAAATTTGACCTAGAACATGTATTGCATGCAAACTGAGCCACGTTGATTCCAAATATGTTTTTGTTCCCCCTCTGTGATGCATAGATCTCAAATATTAAACAAACAAAACCATGCATATGTGGCTCACTACTTCATTATATAGATTGCGTTTGAATGATGTATGAAATGTCCAGGGAGCCACAGACTGAAATATTTGGTAACACGCCTTATATATATATATATATATATATATATATATATATATATATATATATATATATATATGTATAGTTTCCAGTAATTGATTACTCCTGCTGGAAACAATTGATTTATAATGTCTACAAGAACATTTTGACGGATGTTGATTTGCGTGAACATCAAAAATAAAGAATCATGATTAAATAACATGTATATACATACAAACATTCGGACCAGGAACATATTTTTGGGAAAACATTGAAAGCATAAATGCACAAACATTCAAATCCGAGAAAATGCCAGGGCATTAAATACCTATGTTCCGGGTAGGTTTTAAGTAAGTCCTCTCTACTGACGTTAAACAATTCTCACATCAATATATACTTGCGTTTAAAGTGCCATACATTTTAATTGAAGTTGCCTGTCAAATATATAAGAAAGTTAGTCTTCCATACAATTGCCTGTCTCGCGACGTAGATCCCAATTGCATTATATGTAATTGTATTTTTGGGCGCTCTGATCATCTATTTATAAGTTTATCCCAGGTTTGAGCAAGGGCTTGTCATTTTGATTTGGTTCTAGTTTAATCTATGCATCGGATAAGAGGTTTATCTGAAAGAAATTTGGCCATTTTAAATAACACAGGAATCGGTAAAACGACCATGATGTAAGTTGAAAACACATTTGATGGGACCTTAATACGCACCTATGAACAGAAACTTCCCTGTGATATTACTCCATCGTAGTGAGACGTCATGAAATAGGTTTGTGCAATAAAAGACCTTCACATTTATAATGACTGAAAGGTGGAACAGACGTTTGAATAAGGATGTGAGTTCCTAAATGGTGGATTTGAAAGTGGTTTTTCTCAAGTAAGCTATTTGGTCGTTAGTAGCTAAGATTCACACTAGATTGGAGATTTTTGATGAAGCCAGCTCGTCTTTCAAGAATACAATAGTCGTAAAAATGGTTTACAACCAATGCATCTTCCAGTTAGTCACCTATGGAACTGAAACTTGGATTGATCCTCAAACTAAAAACCATGCAACCTGCACAACCTCATGTGGAGGGAACACAGGACAGCACGGTACATTAGAGAAAAGATAAGAGCCTGAGATATAATAAAACAATTGGAAACCCAAAATTGCAATAGGCTGGACAGGTTTTAATAGTGTCAGACGATTGCTGGATATAACGACTCACAACACAGATCAAAATGTATCGAATTCGAAATTGTGTCTATCACAAAGTTGGATCTCACGACAAGCTAGATAAATTCAGAAAGTACTGGCTCCATGAGAGAGAGAGAGAGAGAGTTGTACCAAATCTTGGGGAAGGTATACGTCAAACGAAAGACGCTGAAGGACAGCTGCTGCTGCTGCTGATGATGAGATTGAAAAAGTGCAATAGTTTCCAACTTTCAGACATTATACATCTGCAAGTTTATTCATGATAATTGAGTTGTTACGTTCATTTGCAAGTGTATTTCGTAAGTAAGAATTTCTTTCAGGCCAAATAACAGAATGCTTTCCCAAGCTTTTATACATGGGTGGTTCGATATAAAGACCAGAAATCAGCGTGTACGCGTATGTGAATTTGCATTTAGATGTGTTCGTAACGAAACTGCTGACACACGTATGCGTGCATTATCACTTGTTACACGAATAAGATGACAGAAAAACGGGCTGGTAGATGCACAGGCATTTGAACACGTATATGTGAATTGACACACAGACAGACGAGAGGAAAATGGCGGCGAATACATGGCAGCGCCCATGCACTCAACTCATCATTATGCGCATGCGCTGTCATGCCTGAAGATATTGGGCATGCGCAGTGAGAAGAAACATTTTCATTTCTAACATCATTTAAAAGCAAAAAATATCTTTCTCGCTCCAGTAATTAAATAAATGATCTCATTAAATCAAGTCTTCTTGAAAAATAATGTATATATATTTTTTATTCATTTATAATTACTTAAAACTTAATATTGGAACATTTAGTGTTATTTTGTTCTATTTTTTTCCTTGGCTCAAATCTATATTCTCATTTTTCAAATGTCGTTTCCTTATATTTAATTAAATTAATCAAATACTTTTTCGGAAAATGAAATAATGTAATTCAGGCCTACTTCCTTGGATTCGATTCACTGTCCCCGAGGCGATACAGGTACTTTATGGCAGGAACACATCTGAGGTTCATAATTTTACGAGTTGGCAAAAGCAAATATCTTAATACAAGAGTAGTGAAAGACGCCAGAAGCGACAAATATCTTTCTTTTGAAGATATATATATATATATATATATATATATATATATATATATATATATATATATGTGTATGTATATATATATATATATATATATATATATATATATATATATATATATATATATATATATATATATATATAATACTTTTGCTTATGAACAAACCATTACAGATCAAATGAGTTTGAACATCCTATGAATTTCAAAATTCAAACTACACAAAGCCATCTTTTGTTTATTATTACCTGAAAAAGTAGGATACTATAGTTCTTTTATATGCAATAGATATGTTGAAAGATTTTCAGCAAATATCTGAAACTCCAGGTGGTACCAAACATTGTACTCAGGGTTTTCCTTGTACATACATTCTTATGATAAAATTCAATTTATAAATCACAATGAGAGATTGAATACAATAGCAGTATCTGGTTAGTCAATGAAAATAAACTGTCACATAACCAATGCATTTTGGCAGCGTGTCCTGTTTGAGGCATCCGATTTGAAAAAATGGGAAAAGTGCTAAATAAAGAATTAGTCACTCTTCTTGCTTTTTGTTGAGCAGTGATCATAAAAAGTTTGAATTTTCAAAGAAACAAACAATCAAAAGGATAAATTTGGCAAAAACTTTGATTGCAAATTGAGCCCCTCTGAAAGCCTATATCAAGGGGGCTTTTCAAAGAAAAAAAGATTTTCTAGGCATAATAAAGATTAAATGTTCAAATAATCAGCTCTATTGGTGTGATTTGGACGTGTGTAAGACTGATTGTTACATAATTAGATTCATAACTACATAGCCAGCCAGCAAGCCAACCAGCTGAACATAATTGAAATCTGAAAAAAAAAAAAACGTTGACGGCTTTGGTTGGCAGTTTCCAGAGATCACTCAAAAAAAAGTAAACATTAAACTCTCGTTGTAACGACACTTGTTCTTACAACAGTAATGGCGCTTCTTAAGAGCACGTTTGTTTAATATTCAAGCAAACTGATCGTCGTTGATTGATTCGCAGCAATGGCAATTCAGTGCAAAATTTTCAAAAGAAATAGTGAACTCATGAAATAAGGGTATGTCAATCGATTAGTCCTATGATTTCTAAAGAATGTTGGACTCTAAGTGGATGATGAGAGCTAGAAGTTGACTTACAAACATGCTGAACAAAGACACAACGATCAGAGTACAGAAATGCTGGACTGATGAAAGTAGACAACTACATTCACTTTAACAATAAATATCCACAGCATTCTCAAAAGAAAATGAGATCAAACTAAGGATCATCCCATGTTGACAAGCTTTTTGTGAAACCTATTCAACTTACAAGAATAAGAAAATCCCAATAATCTTGAAAAGAAGACTGTACAACCAGTGCATCATCTTGATAGTCACAATGGAACCTATCCAAAGGATTGTCCCTAAAACTGGCAACCATGTGACATTTAAAGGATCGAATGATGCTGAACATCAAATGGAGGGAGCACAAAATAGCACAGTGCATTATGCAAAACGAGATGTCTTAGATATAATAGAAACCATTAGAAAATCAAATGTCAAAGGGTTGGCCTTGTTCCAAAAATGTCTGCCAACCGTCGGACCTTACAAAATGTTCACAGAGATCATAAGAAATGTGCATGGTAAAAATATCTGATAGCATGACGAACAAAACTGGTTCAAAGTTCTGCAACGCCCATGGCGGAGAGATGATGAATCTTGAAGAATGTATCAGTCTTGATGGAAGCTAAAAACTGATAACGATGATGTTGATCCGTTGTCCGTCCAGTTATAAGTGATAGATAATTGCAAAATCATACAACGTTAATCTTTGGAATATCCTTTATGTATCACTGTGGCCCCTAAGCATCCGAAGTTACATTTTAACGAAGGCTGCTCATTGGCTGCTGCTATTGATATTGTTGATGATGAAAGTTCCTTTGATTCTACATCGATCTTATGTCCGTAAAAAGTTATCTCAAACTATACAAAAAATTTGGAGTTGACTTTTTTTTCGTGATGACAAGAACAAAAACGGCCTGACCGATCCTCACAAAAATCAGGAATGTTAACCAATATCTAAAATTCACAATCAGTTGACTTCCAGGAAGCTGTCTCATTAACTGAGCTGAAATGACAAGTCCTAAATATTATCGAAAATCCATCATGCAGAAACACAAAAACTTATTCGGATTTTTACAAAAATATATTCCGATAACTCTTTTATCTATTATATGTACATATATACAATACAAGATCAGCTATGATAATCATAGGTTGGAAGAGAAATTAGATGGGACTTTGACCTTGCATTGGCCAGTTATTTCAAGACTTTGCAGATATGTTAAAAGAAATAATTGATTACATTCCACTGTGTACCTTATGAGCATAATTACAATTTGATCGATCTTTTTTTTGAGAAATGTTCCCCGTAAAGTGGGCATTAGACTGTGAAAATGTATTGAAAATGTTATTTTTGTTTGGACTCTTTGGATTCTCGTTATCCATATGCTTTGTATAAGATCTATCAATTATGACGACTGATTTATTATAAGAGCTCCCTTGAATCAACATATTTGCCGTAATAACTGATGTATACTGTAACAACGAAGTGACTGTTCGGAAATCTGTTCTTGTCGTAGATTTTAGAAACCCCAGGGCACGATATATCCCTTCCGTTTTACATTGGTGTCAATGCTACTGAATTTTTAAAACCAGAGGAATTTCGGAAAAACTGCGAATTTTTCATTGATTCCAAAATGAAAAAAGTAAAAGAGAAAAGAATGAAACTGTAAACAATATACTTTTGATTTCCCATGTATCATTCGAAACTGTTATGGACAAATGCATAATCCCCCCCCCTAAAAAAAAAACGAAAGAATTGGTAGTCTCTGGGACCCTCTTAGAAAACGTGGTTTAGTCAACCAATGAACTACAATCTACTAAATGGGAGACCCTGTCCTAATCGTTAACATCACTAAACTTGAGCTTTGGGACCAAAATCAAATAAAACACGATCAGAAAGTGTAACGAACCGTGCTCTAAGACTCGCCTCAGTAAAATAACAAAAACTCACATCTCTTATCTATACAAAAATACATCAAAGGCCTAAGACTTCACAGATGGAGGAAATTAAGTAAATACATGATTTGTTAGTCACTTGAAAGATAGCATGAGTAACGTCTTATCGTTGCATGCCATTTTTGAGGTGATCAATTAAAAAGTTGGAAAAGGGGTGATCGATGAATGAATTACTTCCTTTGCCTTCCGTTGGGGACTAAGAATATTGTATTTTAATAAAACATGGTTGAACGCAGCTAGACAAAAGCTAAATACCAATCTAACAGAAATTTATATTGTATATTCGAACCCTAACCACAAAATATTTTCCATTGGATTTTTCGAGATATCAAAAGAAACGTCTTTTTGTGACGTAACTAAAAGTTAACGTTTAAATTTCAAGCCTTGTAGCTCCTTTGGGTCAGTCTGAAGCCATGATACATACATGACTACTTCATCTTCATAATCATCATCACTATCATCATCCTCAGTCTTTTATTGTCCATCGTTGGACATAAACCTTTACTAGAATTTGTCACACCTTTCTATATTAGGCGTTGTAGGGGTCAATGTTTTCTAAACTTGTCCAGTTTGTCTCGCCATGTCGTACTCTTCCGGCCTTGGTCCTGCTTTGATCTCTAGGGATCCATGTTGTGAGTCATCATGTCCGTCAATTGTCTGCCATTCTTCCAATTAATGATCAGTCAAGTGCTATTTGAGTTTGTAAATAATTTTCCTGATGTCTTGGACTCCTAATATACAGCGCTGTCTTGTGATCTCTCTATGTGATGTTGAGCAGGATTTTCTCACGTTGCATGGTTCTCAGTTTGTTGGCCAGTTCCCTAGTTAGGTTCCATGTTTCATCTCCCTAGGTGATTATCGATAGAATATATTGGTCGTATACCATCCTTTTCAGAAGTAAGGTGATTTTCTGTACTGTAAGGTTCAGCTTGCTCTGCTGAAGGCTAGCCATCCTAGAGTGATTCTTTGCTCAGTTTCTTCCTTTTTTGAAAAGATTCCATGGGGATTTGTTGTCCCAGGTAATTATTGTGATCTTCATTCTTCAATGTTCTGTTTTCGATTTTGATCTTTGTGTATTTATTTCCGACATGTTTGTTGTACATGAGCTTCATTTTTCGGAAGTTGGAATTTTCTTCCAGTTTTGGTTGACATTTATAAAGATGGTCGATTGCTATAGAACAATAATTTCAAGATGCACAAAAAACATTGCCCCCCCAAAATATGAGTTAGGTCATTACTAAATTTTACAAGTTGAGCCTTGGGCCAGAATCAGTTTCTTACATGCAAGTGGATACCTACCACAAAAACCCCTGATGTCTCAGCCCAACACACAATCATCCTTACGTTATAGCTCTTGAAATGCTCAAAATTTTCCTCATATGAATGACTACCTATTGCCCTTTACACTTTATACCCTTCCAGCTTACGGACAATAGCCAGAAGAATGCAATACTTTTGATAGGACGGAAAATTGTATTTCTATGCACAAATACAAGAAAATTCATTTATTTTATTTTTTAACACTGTAAATGTCTGTGGTACACATTACATTCATAAGAATGTCACTCATATGCAGGCTCGTAAAAGACGTTCTTTCTGAGACA
>OY735236.1:34921515-34986515 GCA_963457665.1 Thysanoteuthis rhombus | reverse complement strand
CGTGTAGACCGACGTTTTTCAGTGAGTGGATAATTGAATTGGATCAGAATAAAGAATAAGTTTCGGATGAACATTGAAATTTGTTCAACACTCAGCCATTCTTAGTGGTAAAAAGTGTCAAATTAAACCCTCCTCCCCTTCCATGATCTCCTCTGAGTCATGCTTGTTACACTTAACTTTTGACGATTAATGACCAGACGGACGCGAATGAGATGTCATGACTAATTAAGATTTTATCTCATGAGGTGTGAAACTGCTCATTGTAGTCAAAAAGTCTCTAAGTGTGTTCTGAGACCCATGATCATGTGCTATTGACAATAATTGAGAAGAATTTTAGAGCGGTTCATCCCCACACGTTTTCTGCGTGTCATATCCTGACAATGAATCGGCCTTGTGCCATATCCTTCCCTTGTGAATATTATGGTTACCGTTGGTTCGGTTCACGCTTATTTAATTCTTTAGAATCATAACTCTATCTGAAATGTTTACCTTATAATGTTCGATCTATGTGATTGACATATTGAGAAATAGACCTTTGTTTCTAAAATTGTATTCTCTTTTCATCATTTAAGCTATAGACATTGATAGACAAACGTTATCCAATGGGTTCCTCTTGTTGAGATCTTATACTCACGTGTACTCTTCAGTGAATAAGCTACGATTTTTTCCGTATTATAATCATGAATCTGACTAATCAGAATATCCATATATCACATACTTACTTTTGTGTTATAACTATTGTTAGGTTATTGCACGATCCATTTTTAGATATTTCTATTTATGAAGATATATTAATGTTATTAAGTTCATGTGTAGGCCGACTTACACGTGAATAGGATGGCAAGCCTACAGCAAAGCAAGCTAAACTTTAAAAAAACCAGACGATCCTAATAATCCTAAGAAGAAGAGTATACAACCCATGCATCCTCCAATTAGTCACTTATGGAACTGAAATATGGAACCTAACCAAGAGACAGGCCCACAAACCGAGAAGCATGCAACGTGCACATGAGAGAATCGTGCTTGACCTCAAACTGAGAGATAAAAAGACAACAAATGTCCAAGACATCATAAAACTTATTGAAAAACTTTAATAGCAATTAGCAGGCTATGTTGCAAGACATGTAGAAAACCGATGGACATCATGACTCACAACATTGATTCCCATAGATTACACGCAACATCGAGGCCGACAGATTACAAGATTGAGAGATAAACTAGACGAATTCAGAAAATACTGGCTCCGCAACATCAATGATAGAGAATTGCAGCAGATCGTAGGATAAGTCTATGTCCAACGACAGACGATAAAAGACTAATGATGATGATAGTGATGAATTATATATATATATATTCCATCAATTTCCATAATACATACATATATATTCACACTTACACACACAGAGGCAGCTCCCATATATATATATATATATATATATATATATATATATATATATATATATATATATATATATATATATATATATATATATATATATATATATATATATATATATACAAAATATGTGCAAACTTATCTTGTAAAAAAAAATGGTTTATGAGTTTTGAGTTTCCAAGAAAGTGTGCATGGGACTTTAACCCTCACACACACACGTGTGCACAGAGATATATATGTATATGAAAGATAGAGAATAGAAATAGTTTTTCGTTTTATTTCCATGGTTGAAAATATGCTTAACAGCATCGTTACTTTTGAGTAGTTTGTGGGTATGTGTTCCAGATTTAGGATGCAATTCCCTTTACAGTTCATACATTGATTCACTCATTTATTACATGTAGACAACAATCTAGACGTTAGATGACCTTTTCACACCCAGATAACGTGAGATATCAGTTTAGGAAAAGATCGTCCAGTATATCTAATAATTGGTGCAGAAAGGAGTTGCATAATGCATTTCCAAAGGGCATAGGTTCAAAGTATATATACTGCCAGAGCGTGGATTTGAACACCGATTATGTCTTCAGTGTCGATACAATACACGTCAATGCAGCCTATACTTTCACATGTACACCTGAATACATATGCACATACATGTACTTTTCTCAAGTTTATACTGGGAGAGAAAGTTTGGGGAGGAGAGAAGAGAAGAAAAGTAGAAAATACAATAATAACTGCTTCAGGGTCAAAGTCTACTGTGACAAAAGCTGATAAGTTTTTAGAATATTTTGACTTTTGTAAATATGTTTTGCCCAATTAAAAAACGATCTACAGATCTGTCCATGAAAAGAAAACCAAATGATGTATAATGTAGATATTTTCCCTGGTAAATGGCAGATGAATGTAGATGTAATTCGAGGCAATTTAGATATAAACTTGAAACTTCCATCCATGAGTTTCTATTTTCCTTTTCTTTTTTTTTTACTCTCCTCTTTTCCCCCCTTCATTCTGTCTTCCTTTCGTTGATTTAATGACGTTGGAATAGAACCTGTCTCCCTTTTTTACCTACTCTATTTACTCATCGTTATTCTTTTTAAATTTTCATTCTCAAATGGCAATGGGTAGGCCTTGTTGCAAAATGAAAGACAACCGATAAACATCACGTCTCACAACATAGATCCCCAGAGATCACATAAAAAACCGAGACCGACAGAATACAAGATGGAGAGATGAACTAGACAAATTCAGGGAATACTGGCTCCGCGATGCCCATGATAAAGAATTGCGTCGAATCCTGGGGAGGGTCTATGTCAAACGACGGACGTCGAAAGACTAATGATGATTTTTCTCATATGTTCAGTCTCTACTGGACATTTGAAATTGTTCATCTTGTTAAGTCGGGAAAATAAAGTCAAAACTTGGTATGTATTTGACAAAAGGGGAAGAAGGAGAAGAAAAAAAAACAAACACTGACATATATGGGGGTTGGGGGTTACAGTGTATATTTACTTCTCAATTTCAGCTTTTTTTATGAGTTCAACAGGATATCAACATTCACCATATTCTCAAGATCCAGCTTCCACGTATATTTAGATACGGAAAATGCATTTTTTTCCAATAAAAACGGTTATTTGACTCTTGCACATATAAAAACCTTACAAGATAAAAGAATCACTTATACATAATCGACCTCAGCCTATGGGTTATCATCGAATCTTACAAATGACCCGACCGACAAAATGTGGTTTCCTTCATACACAGCATCAAATTAAGGCAAATCTTTCAGGTTGAGATTATTGAACATTTTCCTGTTAACCTTGATTCTGGAAAACCGAGGACTCACTCGGGGCACCATGTTAATGGAGTCACCAAACCCAACGTTCCTCAATTAAAAGCAGCCTTTATCTATATAAGGCCCCCGGGGTTGGATTTTCTTCCTCCGAATTTCTAGATTGTCTAATAGTCGAAACTGCTTTGGACTTGGCGTAATTGAACTTCATCCCCTCAAGCCTTACGTAGGTAATTATTTCAAACGCATTGGAATGATGATAGGCTAAGTGTTTGCTAGTGGGTCTCAAACCTGGTGTAGAGGTGTTTCCGTCCTGAAGCCAATTATTTGTCACTCATCACAAAGTTCATTCCGAGTCGACTCACCTGTGCACTCGTGGAAAGGTCATCTCATTTTTACCTTATTCTATATAATTATACTCTTGTAGATAAGCAAATAATTAGTATCGTCGGGTCAAACCGGAATAGAAATAGGTTTGGTTGGTCACTCAGTAGAAACTGTCACTTGACCAAGGTATTTTGGCTGCATGCTGTGTATGGGGTGATCAACTAAGAAGAATTGGAAAAGTTGTTGATCAGTGGATAAGTTACTCCTCTTTAATTTCTTTTGGCAGAGCTCATTTAAAAAGTTTGAACGTTCAGAAAACAAGTGTGAATACTGCTGGATACAAACTGAGGGATCAATTTAGCATAAACTTGCATTGCAAACAGATATCACCATTGGAAACCTTTTTCCAAGTATCATCATCATCATCATTATTTTCTATCGTCCGTCGTTCGACGGATACCTTCCCCGGGGATGTCTCTCTCATGGACATTGCAGAGCAAATACTCTCTAAATTTGTTTACTTCGTATTTTGCCAGCCTTAGTTATGCATTTTATCTATGGGGATCCATGTTGTGAGTTGTGATATCCATCAATCGTCTTCTTGCAACATGATCAGCCCATTGCCATTTGAGATTTCAAAGGAATCTATTATTTTCGGACCTCTATTCTTCCCCCTTGTATATTATGCTATCTTGTTAATTCTCCTTGTGTAGTTGAGCATGAATTTTTCCGTTGTATGTTGCATGCTTTTCAGTTTGTAAGTCAGTCTCTTGATCACGTTCCACGTCTCAACTCCATAGGTGACTGTCGGGACGATACATTGATTGTATACTGTTCTTCAGAAGATTAATGGGATTTTCTCATTTTTGAAAGTTGAGATTAGAGTAATATCAGTTATGGTTTCAAGGTCTGAGTATCATTATCAATAACCTAGGCTATTACTCCAATCTGATGTCTGGTCTTTATAATGACTAAAATCGAATCATCGTAGCTCAATGGCCTGCTCGACCAACCAGTCAAGTGTGCTATGGATATTTATCTCTTCGTTCGTCTATGTCGGTGTGTTATTATGTGTATCTGGGTGGTCGTGGGCACATTTTTTGGGCTGCAATCTTGAAAGTTTTCTTAGTTACATTTAAAATGTTTTTTTCGCTCTTTTCCCATATATTTTTTGAATCTTTCGCTCATTTTGGACTAACGATGCTTAAATCTTCTGCTGATATTTTTTCATGCTCTTGGGCTATTTTGATTCAAATATGTGCATTATCATTGAATTGGATGCATCCTGTAAAGAGATCACACAAGTTGGTAATATTCGAAATCCTAACATTTCGCCTGAAATGACTGAGTCTTTCAATCAGTTGATCTATCAAACAATCCTTCGATACAAAAAAGCCCAGGTTCAACGAAATAATGCCAGCAATTATGGTGGACTTCTTTGAAAAATCCTGCACAAATAGGGGAGTCGAATGATTAATATATATATATATATATATATATATATATATATATATATATATATATATATATATATATATATATATAAATGTATGTATGTATGTATATATATATATATATATATATATATATATATATGTATATATATATATATATATATATATATATATATATATACATATATATATTCTAAAAAGCATTACAGTTTTAATCAGTAAATATGCATATAGAAATAAAATATTACTGAAAATCAGTTGTATACATATAACTTTGGTGGGGATTCAAAACGAAAATGTTATGTATATATGTGTCATTGAATTGCCATTATGTATATGTATGTATAATTACAATTGCGTTATATCAAATAAAAACTTATCTAAATGATTACCTGTCGTCACACAGTTAATATATCACTGGACTCAAACAACATTAATAGAATTCAGTTGTTTATTCTTTTCATATTATCTAGATTGAATGATATAATAACCGAGAAACGAAAGGAGATCATTATCAAGGAGTTTTTATGTCATATAACGCATTTTATGATTCACACACACACACACACACACACACACACACAACACACACACAACACACGCATATATATATATATATATATATATATATATATATATATATATATATATATATATATATATATATATATATATGAATATATATATATACGAGTGTGTGGATGCTTGAACATGTATACATGGACATACAATGTACATTCCTTATATATATATATATATATATATATATATATATATATATATATATAATATATATATATATATATATATATATATATATATATATATATATATATATATATATATATACATATATATATATATATATAAAACAGGCCTGTTAAGTCACTCTATAGAAACTGTAATGGAACCAATGTTTTGGGTTTTTTTTTAGTCAGCATGCCTTGTTAGGTTAACCAGTAAAAAGTCCAAATTTCTAGAAAAACAAAGATGAACTTGGCTGTTCTTCTTGACCAGATAAAGGCTGCATCTGTAAATATCTAGGCTTCTAGCTCTTTGAGTATCACCTTATGTTGCAAGACATGCACCATAAATAACCAGGCAGACAGGCAGAATCACCGGAAAACTGAAGAAACGTATGTAAACTATGTCAACAGTTTTGGTTGACGGTCTCTAACAAGTATATTTAAATAACTCAACCTGACACTAACCAAATGTCAATTGCAGAATATCAAATATCATGCAAAGAAAAACTAATGTTTGTAGTTGATATTCGGAGAGAAACTACGTCTATAGGACAGCGAATTCCATGAAGTCCTCAAAAGAACGAAAGAATCGGGCAAAATTTTTTTTCAAGTTTGCAAAGTTTCGGTAGAACAGCTCAACCTTCAAGAACAAGAACAAGATCCCATCAAAGAAGTGTATACAACTAATGCATCCTCCTGAAAGTCATCAAAAGCTGAAATATTGAACTTGAAACAATAATGCCCGTCGACCGGAAAACAATGCAATGTGCTCTTGAGATTATCATGCTGAGCATAACTTTTGGAGAACACAAGGTTGAACAATGTATTAGAGAAAAAGCAAGGGATATCACAGAACTGACTAGAAATGAACTAGTTGTGATGCTAGAATGTCAAAAGACTGCTAGACATCACGATTGATAACTTGGATCCCCCAAATAGGGTGGTTTGGTGAACTACACAGTTCAGAAACTATTGGCTCCGTGATGCACATGATAGAAAGGTCTGATGCATCTTGTGATGGTTGTATATGCAATGGTATTACTCAGTAGCTGCTACTGATGATGCTTACAAAAAAGGCGTAGGAAGATTTTGTTACCAAAATCTTTGTAACGGAAGGCCTAATCCTGTTTTGTATATCACCATTCAATGTTCTGACTTTTAGTGTAGACTTCCTTTTTCTCTTCAGAGGAGAAATATGCAACTGTCTCCGTTCAAAGGCCGACTAAACTGTTGTTTGCAGACTCCTGTCTTAATATCCTTTCCCATTCTGGGGCATATCCTCGGACAAAGTGTCTGGTGATCTTTGGATACACAATCGTCAGGATCACCCCTTGGGCTTGCCCATGTAGCCAACAGTGAAGCAGAGAACAATGTGTGTGGCATAAGCTTTGTTGCTAGAATTCACCGTAGGGCGTTGATTTGGGTGTCAAACCGCTTTTTGAGGCTTCACTCCAAGGTTTGGTATCAGTGATCTCCCTTAGTTACCATCCAAAGACTAAAGAGGACAGTGTGTTTTGCTATTTTCCCCATAACTCGGGGGAGGGAAGGATCGATGCCTCTCCAAAGGGCATTACTGTAAAGCAAACATTGTCCCTTGTGTACGCCGTTACCAACTACATCAAATGTCCCTTTTTTTTCAATTTGATTCGTTGTAACATTTTTTTTTTTGTTGTCGTTCTTCTTGAAGTAATTTTGCCTGAGGGGGAATTCAGGTTTTCCCAAAATTTTAGATGAGATGTAATTTTATGTTGGGTAAATGTTCGTCTGTAGTCGTTGGTTGGTTATCAAGCTCATTTTGCAAATAAATCACTGCCGAAGAATATTTGAAAATCGCTTGATACCTTTGCTATTTTCGTTACCGTTACAACTTTTTCAAAGGATTTAAACGTCTATGAATCGTAATACAAAGTTTCAAGCTCAGAAACAAAGAAACAAAAAAAAAATCCTTCGAGATTGTACCCTTGGAAATAACAAATATATTACGGATTAAAACATGATTCGTTGGGCACCTATCATGCGCAACCACTCATATACGCTTTACTTTTACACAATTTTTTATTGGCTTACTTGAGATCAGACAAAAAGTTATATTTTCTCAGCCTATGTCTGTTGCGTGATAAATGAGGGAGGACACTTCCCTCCTTCTGTGTTGGTGCCGTTTGGAGGTCGAGATGACAGTCAAGTTATTTTGTCCATGTGATTAATCTCCTTATATTACTTTAGCCATTTTTTATAATTCATTTCCGTTTTTTTAGGTTCGCCAAAGCTTCAATAAAGCCTTGTTAATCGTATATTTCACGGACTTACTCTGTGCGCTGTTCGTTGCTAGCCTTTCACGACGCTGGACAAGGATTAAATACCGATTCATCTATCTTTTAGACTGAACGTCAACCAAAACCAGTATTCTTTTCTCTTTAGTATTTGTCTGGGATGAAGATGGAAACGTATTCATGCTTCTTCCGAGGGTTTTAGTCCGAAATGAGCACAAACTGACTCGGCCAATGTTCAAATTCGATTTTTTTCCGCTGCTAACGCTTAAACTACCCTCATTTCTTCCTTATATTTAAATAAAGAAATAGAAGAATTCAAAGCAGAAACAGTTTCGGCTTATGGAGTCAGCTGATACAGACAATATTTCTCAGTCTTCATAAAAAAAAGATAAGTTTTGTGTTTTTTGGCCGATGTTGAATACAACGATCGTCTTTTTGGTTCATCCTGTCGTCTTTGAAGTTGTTGTATTCCAACTCATTTGTAATTGGGTAGATGATTTTTGATTCAAACATTCTACCCATTATATATCGTGTGTTACATGAAGAGTTAACACTTTATACAGTCACTTCAATGAAATGGATAAAGCTATGGTTAAATCAAAAATACAATGATATATCCCTGCGTTGCTTAAGTGAATCTCACAGCCCGTGCATGTACTAGAATTATTAATAAAAAATATTTGAAATTTTCTGAAGAAAATTTTTTTTATTTTAGATTATTTTTGAAGAATACCAGCTAACGATTTGGATGTCGTGGATGTACAATGACTATAGAGACTTAAGCGGGCAAAAAAAATCAGAAACACTAGTTTCAGATGGTACCCAGAGGTGCATTCATGCACATTTTAAAGGCAATGTGATCGGTAGCGCCTGGAAACACGCACGCACACACACACACACACACACACACACACACACGCAAATAGATAGATAGCTAGATTGATACATAGATTGAGAGATAGATAGATAGATGGATGGATCGATGGATACATACGTACATACATGCCTACATTCGAGCAAGGCAATGTTTCCAAATAAGATATCATTTCTGTTATGTCCTGAAGTCCCGTTTTGCCGACTGAGATGCCTTTGGTCCATTTTTTTCGAATCAAAAACACAAAATTGAAACACTACATTCAAATAACAACCCTGGAAAAGATAGATGGATCCGTGGCCCGCTTGGCTGCTTGATCGGGCTAGTCATTTGTTGGGATATGGTTATTCGATAGTTCAGTCTCTCCAATAAAATGAATAAATCCATGGCTGGAGCTAAAATAAAATGTCACTTCTAGCTGTCAGTCCTGGTAATACTGCGAACTTCCTTAACGAAACTCACTGACATAGAATTGCGAGGAGACGCCACAAGACAAGCCATTTTCATTTCTCCATTTTCATTAAGAAATGGTAATTTCGCACTGGCTGCTCAGTTTAACATAAGCGGACATTTAACAGCGATTATCTGACTTCACTTCCTCCCTGTTGCATTCGTAATAAAAGGCAAGGAATAATTCTCCCTGATGCGTGTTTAGTATATTCATGAGTTCACGACGCTGTAGTGGTCTTCTCACTCATCATGTAATTTTATTCATAAGATGGGTAGATCCCCGCACAGAACCCTATTCCTAACATGCTCAAACATACCGCATTCCAATCTTCGGCATATGTCGATATTTGTAATGTCCTAAATCGATCAGTTTAAAAGATCGTTGTGGATGAAGCACGTGTAGTGTGTGCAAAAACATTAGTCAATCAATACATTCTAATGAATAAGCAGAAGAATTACCAACTACAATCAAGCACTAAATAATGAATTTAGTAACAGTTAGATCCGGAAAGAGTGTCTCCAGATATAAACGGCCATATAGTTTTTCACAGTGATAATTTTGTGAGAAGCATGAGTAAGATTACTCAATGACTGCTGATTGTAAAAATCGAGTTTTGTGTGTTAGGACGTTTATATTTCGGAACTCAAAATTGGCTAATCTGATAAGAACAGACTTTGTCAAAAACATGTGACGTCCCATTCGCATGTCATGAATAACTGGTAAGAATATAGACATTAGAAAACTCTCTCTCTCTCTCTCTCTCTCTCTCTCTCTCTTTCTCTTTGTCTGTCTGTCCGTCTGTATGGATACTTCAAGATTTTGCAATTCGGGCCTGAAAGGAAACAAATCTTACTTTCAAAGATCTTGCAACGTTTGCCTCAGGTGATGAGCAAACAATCTCTCTGTCTGTCCGTTCGTCTCTCTATATCTACCTATCTATCCATATCTCTCTATCTATCCGTCTCTCTCTCTCTCTCTCTCAATATATATATATATATATATATATATATATATATATATATATATAGCAAAGTGCCATCGTTATTATCATCGATAGTGGTTGTAATAGTATTATAATCAATATCATTATAATGAGTATTATCAAGACCCCAGCTAGTTTATGCACAACCAAATAAACTTGGATACATAGTTGCAAGTCCACAAAAATATCAAGAAAATCAAATATAAACACCTAAAGTCATTTAAAAGTGAATCCTAATACTAAAGGAGTAAATGCCAAGTAAGAAAGGGTAGTTCCCTGGATCAGAACACGCCCCAAAAAGCTGATAGATCAACATCACACTGATAAAAATGTCTGGAACATTCCATTTATAACAACTGACCGAAAAACCACTTCCCCTATGGAGAATAAAACACAAACAGATACTACCAACTAAACAAGAAAAATAGAGAAAAAAAACATAGACAGGAAAAGAGGGAGGTTTTTTATTTCCTGAAATAAGCACGCCCCCGATAGCGTCCTGAGTTGGGATCAAAATAAATCGAATTGTAAAGAAGTTCCTAAAAATGAACGTTTTGGTGTGATAAATCCATTATTTTACTATATATATATATATATATATATATATATATATATATATATATATATATATATATATATATATATATATATACACGCACACACACTCACACACACACACTCAAACGAATGAGATTTCTTAGTTCGTTTCAATGTTCCATTCTTGCTAGTCAAAGTGCTGGATATACAAATGTTTGCGTTTATATCTAAGGTTTCCACCAATATAAAGGGTTTTCAAAAATTAAATTTAACATTAACGGCCAACTTTGCAAGGAGGGTCGGGGGTATCTGAATTTAATGACTCAAAGTTCTTTCAAATGCTTAAAATAAGTTTCGAGATAAAAAAAAATCAAGAAAAATACAATAAAAGGAAAAATATGTCCGATATTCGTTTTAAAAACATTATTTTAGTCAAATATTTATAGGAGTTGGCAAAAGTCCAACGCTTTTTGAAAAATCTTTTTTGTCCGACTCCAATCTAAGTCTAAATTTTACTTTGAAGAATGATCTTCACCAAATTGCCAACTGATCTTAAATGATGACTTATACATCTACGAAAACTTAGGTAAAAAAAAAAATACGGTTTGGCTTATTCTAATATCCACATTTTTAAAGTTAACATTCCTTTACCATGACTTGAAATAATGATCAAGTGATATCTAACAGACTGAACCAAACTACTAAGTCTCATAAGTATGGGTATTAATTTACCATGTATACAAATATATTAATACTGAAAAAATACGTAGAATAAGTAGAAAGGATATTCAGTCAAAACAGAATTAGGATTGGAGTTTGCCCTTGCAGCGCCCAGGCTTTTTTAGTAAACTTATTATAAACTAAAAAGCATAATCATAATAATTCATTAATCAATATATACCACTGTACTTGACCATTAACTTCACTTCAAAAAACAACTCAATGGTTGGCTGGTAAGCATTTGGTACGAATAGAGACATATTAAATAGCACTTTTCAAATATGCTTGTGAGACGTAATGTATACAATGATTAAAATATGAAACATAGGAATAAACAGAATGAACTGAACCCTGACTGATTCACAGAGCAATATAAAGAGCAATGTTTGTGATAACTCCAAGAGATAGGAATATATTTACATGGATCTGAAAAAGGACTACTGTAAAGTATAAAATACAAATATTTGGGCGACAGGAATTGAGATGAGCATGATACTTACCATGAGGGGAGGACAACAGATTGAGAAATTGGCTGGCCGATGGGTACCCACGGGAGAGTAAACGCAGTAGGAAGAGACAAGGCACCAGAAGTGGGAATGCAACAGAAAAGGTTCTTGGTAAGACATGGCAGAGGTGAGCACAATTATGATCGTCATGTAAGTAGACTTATAAAGGCTGTATTTTTTTCTGTTTACTAAAGGTTATCCTAAGCAAAGCCTTTTAGCCACTTTTTACGCATATGATCAGTAACAAGGGTCTTATTTATGCCACAAAATTAAGAATATTGAAAAAGAATTGAGAAAGAAAGCTTGATCGTAAAATTGTGAAGTTCAAAACACTAAACCATTAAAAGTTTTAAATGAAGATTGAAATATCTAAAAAAGCAACAAAACAGTTGAAATGACAAATAATTGTCAGAATAACTAAGAAAGTAAAGCAGTTAAATAACTCAAAGAAGAAAAACCCAACTAACATCGCGTAAGGCACACGATTTAAAAATGGTCGGATTGTAGTCGTTGGGGAAATCATTCAAAACGGAATCCGTTCTTATATTGAAAAGAAAGTACCTGCATGAAACTTGCGGCGATGATGGCAACTTGAGGACCCGGTATACGTAAATTTTATAACTATTCCATCATTTATTTCCCTTAATCATTTTATGCACTAACTCAATATTCCTGGCGGTAGGAAAAAATTGAAGATCAAAGTGAGATTTTTTTCGATTTTCATCACAGATTTCGACTTTCAATCAGAAAATTTTGTATTGGAAATTGAAAAATTAAAGCTATAAGGACTCATACAACTACATAGTAGAGATTGGTATATAATCATTATCATGAGTCATTTTTAATCATAGACGTACAAATAGATTATAAAGATTAATATATCATCGTTATCATCTTTATCATCATAGGCCATTTCTAACAATCATCATCATCATCATCATCATCATCCTTTTAGCGTCCGTTGTTGGACATAGACCTTCCCCAAGTTAGGCGTTGCGGGGCCAATACTTGTTTGTTCGTTATGCCATCTTATATTCTATCTGGCATTGTTTTAAACCAAATATCTGGGGATCCATATTGTACGTCGTGATGTCCCGCGATCATCTGACAATCTTGCAAAATGAACAGCCCCTTGCTATTTGAGTTTTTTTTTATTTGTTCAATTGATATCTCTGATCCCTGTTTCTTGTCTTATATCTAATTTTTTCTTGTGATATCTCCATCTGATATTGCTCAAGATTGTCTCATCTGCAAGATGCAGGTCTCAGTGAGCTGGTTTTATGTAGAAAGTTATCTTCCTCCAGGATTGGTTGCTTCCCGGCAAGAGAGCCTAGAGCACGATACTAATTCAGCCTTCATGATGAGATAGATTCATGACTTCCCCGGTATTAATACAAGTGAGGTAACTTCAGCAGGATTTGAACTCAGCATACCATTCCCATTATTTGCACTGATAATCATTACGTCACTCACACCTGCTGATTGATGTACATTTGCTGAGTTATGTATATATTCCCTTCTGGTACTAATGGGTCCCTTCCATTAAGATGCCAGGATTTTGAATATTGATTTTCAGTTCATGTTACTTTTCACGTCGTAAATTGAAGGTAATGGAAATTCTTGGTCTTGCGGTTGTAAAATATGATAGATAAACACAGCATACAGAGGCTTCAAAAAGTCATACAATGGCCCCCAAAGTATTTCTACACAACGCATTGATCAGATAGTAACGCAATCAAATACTTATCTGTCATCAATTTGTTCTCCATCAGACACCAAGAATATCGAAGATCTCTGGATGCGCCTTGATGAGGAAATACGACATCACTTTGTGACATTAGGTGCACTCTTATCGTCATACCTAAACAAATTCATGATATACAATATTCTGGTAGAGAACAAATCGATAGCAGAAACAAAGATGTGTTTGTTTAGCGAATTTACTTTCTACTATATTTCCAGCTTTGCTCCAAACCAGCTTGATACAAAGTTCAAAGTTGAATATATCCAGCACTCTATGAAATAAATCCATCAGATATGGCTTTTTAGTTTTACCACATTATATTATATTATGCTATCCTGCAAATCTGATTCGTATATATATATATATATATATATATATATATATATATATACAAAAACACACATACACATGCATACACATACAATTATATATATATATGGGCATATTCTTAACAGGTATCATTAAATTGTAATCAAATTTGACAAAAAAATGTTTCGAAGATTTTATAAGAGGTTCTTACTTATCATGTCACTGTAATGCTAAAGTAGAACCTGTTGTCCGCTCAAATACATATTTTCTTATTTCATATGCTTATAAGTCGTTCTTCAAGCTTTGTAATGAGAAGGGAACCCCATCTTTCAAGTGTTAAAATGTGATTGGAAAATTTCCCTCTCTTCAAAGGGTTAAATGCTTTTTTCTCGTTTAAGGTGTCAAAATGGAAGGGAAACTTTCCCTCATCCTAAAGAATCGACAAAAAATGAAGATTCCATGCTTTAAGCTGACAAAAGTCAAAGAAAACCTTTCCTCACTCTTCGACAGGTCGAATTGAACGGTGATTTTATCACTGCGTAAAGAATAAAAAAAAGGTGACAGTGCACTTTCTCCTTCCATGGTGACAAGAGCAGAGACAGGGCTTTCTGCCCCTTCAGGGTGTCAAAGATGAACACCAGATTTTTTTTTGTTCTCCACGAGGTCAAAAGTGGAGGAGACATTTGGAAAAAAAATGAAAAGAAAAAGATCATTTTGAAGGGAGACACGGCTTATAATATTACTATTATTTTCTGTTCAATACATACATACTAACTTAATACTCGTCTTTGCACATACCACATGCACACTCGTATGCACACGAGCAAATGTTGCGTTAAATGAAGCAAATCATCATCATCATCATCATCATCATCATCATCATCATCATCATCAGTCATCATCATCATCAGTCATCGACGTCCGTCGTTGGACATAGACCTACCCAAGGATTCGCCACATTTTTCTATCATGGGCTTTGCGGAGCCAGTACTTTCTGAATTTGTCTAGCTCGTCTCTCCATCTAATATTCCACCGTCCACAGTTCAGCAAGTGATCTCGGGGGATCCATGTCGTGTGTTGTGATGTCCATTGGCTGGCTGCCATTCTTGCAATATGGCCAGTCCATTGCCATTTGAGATTTTTAATGGATTCTATGATGTCCCTGACTCTTCTATTTTCCTGGATTTACTCTGCTGTCTTGTGGTCTCTCCATGTGACGCCCAGCATTATTCTTTCATGTGCAAGTTGCATGGTTCTCAGCTTACGGGTCTGTCTCTTGGTTAAGTTCCATGTTTCAGCTCCATAAGTGACTATTGGGAGGATGCATTGGTTATACACCCTTCTCTTCAGGATTGATGGGATCTTCTTATTTTTGAATGTTGAGCTTGCTCTGCCAAAAGCTTGCCATTTCAGAGTGATTCTTTGTTTGATTTTTTTTTCTCTTGAGGGTCTCATGGAGAATAAAGCAAATAGACCAAGAATAAAGAAAAATGAGCATCGATGTGAAAGTGGTAATTTGGTTCTTTACATTACCAGCTGGCTGTTAACCTCAATGGTATGAGCATTGCAGTGTTTGAGCCGTGTGTTATAGATGTCGAGTGATTTATCGGCTGTGTTATGACGGGAAATCATTTCAAATAAGTTTCTATATAACATAACGTAGTCTATAATCATTCTGTCGGATCATATACATCCATTTCTTCACACACACGCACACACACATACATATTCAATCGATATGTATATATATATATATATATATACATATATATATATATATATATATATATATATATATATATATATATATATAAAGATATACATATATATATATCATAAGTAAAGGACATTAGTATCAGACAGCGTGAAAAAGGAAAAACAGTTTTAGGAACTAAATTTTGCCTAAACCGAATTATTTATGGTAGTGAGCACACAGTGATGATTGGAAAATAAAGAAAAGAAATGAACCCTGGTGGGATTAAGATTCACAATGGAAGCACTTATATGTGCTAGGTATGCGCTAATATTTACTTGTTACTAATTATATACATGCAGCGGTGGACCAGTAGCCAGTCACAGTTATCATGAGAATTTTAATTGGAAATTCTGAATGCACAATGCTCGATCTATGTGGATAATGGGGAAGTATTGCGTTAAGAGCATAGACAAAAATAATTTTATCTTCAAGAATCATAAACATTTTTATCCTGTAAAACAAATGATTTTCAATCATTCAAGTTCGGGATTGTTGTTTTTAAATCACAGAAACCGGCTCTGGCGAGTAATTGAAGAAAAATTATCCTTTATATCTATTTATTCATGGTGAAACATATCGGCTCTCCGAGCAATTTTTGCTAATAGACATTTTCTTGGTTTTATCTTTTTGAATTAATTTATTTTCCTAAAAAATATAATTTCCTGACATGTGTAGTATAGTTATGATTTGATTGATATCTGCATAAACAATTAAGTGTTTTTGACTTTCTGCACTATGATCGTTATATCATGGCTAAAAATTTTCATATATATATATATATATATATATATACATATATATATATATATATATATATATATATATATATACATATATATATATATATTATTCACTACGTTGTTTATACGTATTGATACATTCACCGTTTGATAATAAGGACCATTTTGAATAGAATTTCAATATGATATGACGCAATTTATAATCATTCTGTCAGATCACGTACCAATTTTATAATAATATAATAGTTTGCAGTAAAATAAACAACAAAAAATAGAAACAGCTGAAATAGACCGCAAATAATCACGATGAGAATTTGAAGTGGAGCTTTTTTTTTTTACCTCTGCATTACCAGCGGCTGTTTATATGGTAAAAACCGCACACACGCACGCACACACACACACACACACACACACACACACACACACACACATATAAACATATATATAGATGTATATGAGATAAATATTGATATGGTGTGTATATGATTTTACTTACGCACATCTTACCAGCATTTTACTCAACGTTGACCTAAATTGATTTGCTGTCCCAGAGATGACCAATTTTTCATGATACCCATTAATCTGAAATGACATACATTTATCGTTGGCAGTGCCCATGGTTGTTGCTGTTATCTTTATCGTTACGTTCACCATAACTTGTCTCACACAGAACAATCTGGACATTCAATCATGGTTCCCTTTGGATTTTTAATGTTTCAGAGCCACATATCTGGCACCATCCTACTTTTCAATCAAAACTAACCATGCAAAGGTCCACTTATGCTGCTGACGATGGAAGTTTTGCTTGAAATATGTACAGCCATCAATTAATTAATACATTGATGGATCGATTAACTAATTGATAGGTTTGCATATAGAGATTAGGTCCAGGTGGGAATTGGACCCACACCTATTTTTTCCACGGGAGTACCTATGCAGGCTAGCTCAGCTCTAACAGATTGATCAACCGGGACCCTCAACAATAGGCAGAAGTGTAAATAATACCCTTGACTCATTCATTCCCTTTTTGAAGTCACTGGCTGGTTCTGTTTACTGTATTCTGTTAGTCTCAGAACTACTTATATTCACGTACCTCTACATAGATTATTGATCCTATGTCGACAGCATTATAAGTAATAGATTGTAGTATCTGACAATTTGAAGGAAGGGAAGACAGTTTGGGAACAATATTACGACTAAATTATTTACGTTACTGAGGAAAATAATATCGATGATAAAATGAAGAAATCGCTTAGCTCACAACCCTTGATAATTCGGGCCAAGTAAAATTTGGTTCTGAAACTGTTTTCTATGGTCAGATACTGATATTCATTACTTATTATATATATATATATATATATATATATATATATATATATATATATATATATATATATATATGCATTCATACATACGTATATATATATATATATATATATATATTTATACGTATGTATGTATATAAATGTATGTATATATATGTATACATATATATGTATATATATATATATATATATATATATACACACACACACACACACATATATATATATATATATATATAATTAACGCTCCTCTATTTAGGGTTGAGCACTCTTTAAGCGAGGTAATTTGTTCATTGTAAGCTTATGTAATGCTCTTCCATAGGAATAGAGCACTTTGGTGGACGGGGAATTCAAGAAGCTAAATAAATATATCGATTAAATTCAGCCTGGCTGACTGTCCAGTTCTGGGGTTAGGATATCGGCCTCCTGGTCTGAAGCGAATGTTTCCGTCCTGCCTTGTGGCACTGGATGGGATAATGGATTGTCTATCCATGTAAATAATATTGAGAGCCTGATTTCAACAACCTGCTAGTGACCTCCGATGATAAAATTGTAGTTGTGCATTGCAGTCAGTGTTATAGAATTGAAAAGAATGAAAAGAAAAAAACGGTTATGAGCTCTTATAAGGGTTTTATGACTTATTAGGCTCTTCTGTGGGATATCACTAGAAATTCCAAGGCCTGGGATTCTTTGAGCATTGATTTGAGTGCATGTGCGTGTTTTTACATAACTCAGCAAAAAAGATGTTAGAATTACGTTCCAACCAATCTTTTTCTTCCAGGTTCTATTCACAACACAATTTTTTGAACCACAGACTTCATTGTTTACTGACAGTTCCGTTAAAATGAAAATGGTGGGGTCAACCAGTTTGCATGAATGTAATTTCCAACACTCTGAAAAGAAAATAAATTCAAAAATTCACCGTAATTAATGCAGATTTGGGAGAGTTTTTTGAGTCGTTGTACTTAAAATGGAAGATTAATTTGACGTAGGACCTTTTTTTTATCGCAATCAAATGATAAGTTCCTCGGCTCAAAGATAATATATGAATATATATACTACTGTGTCATCAACAGATAGTTTTTTGTTGAATTACACCTTTTCAATGAGGCTATAGAGTATCTATTCTTCTATCCAGTACCGAGAGGTGGGATTGAAACCTTCGCTTCAGACCAGGACGCTGGTATCCTACCTCTTGTTCCACGGAACTGGATGGTCAGTCAAGTTGAATTTGAGCAATATATTTATTAAGCTTCTATTCCCCATCCACCAGGGTGCTCTATTCTGTGTTGGAAAAGCATTGCAAAAGCTTACAATGAACGAATTACCTTAAAGAGTGCTCAACCTTTAATAGGAGAGCGTTGATATATATATATATATATATATATATATATATATATATATATATATATATATATATATATATATATATATATATATAAGCAGTGTTTGAAGCTTTACAACATTCACAGCATGTCACACTGTTAATAATTATGTCTGTAGAGAGAAAATTACAAATTATGTGATTAAAAATCCCCCCAAATAAAGTAACATTTAATCAATCAATATTTACATATACCAGTCATCAATCTACTTGGCTTAGCAAAAAGTATCTCTTTTTACTTAATATATAGATAGTGTATAATACATTTTCAAACAGCTTGTGTCTGTTACCTCTGATCGCGACTCAATTTTGAGTGAGTCTTAGGTCACTTTCTCTTCATGCATAAATAATGAAAGTCTACTTCAATCTACGAGCTTTTATTTGACAGCTAAATATGGATGACCGGAAAAAAGAAGACGTAGTATCATCCAGAATAGATAAGTTTATTTCTAGGATGAAGATACTGTCATATAATGGGTAACATTTTTGCACACGTGTGGCCAAATTCGTTAAAATTAAAACCTCATACGATGAAATCTGAGTGATACACACCCAGAAGACGTGATTACAATCAATACACATTTTTATCATTATACACCCATTGACAAAAGATTTACGTAAATTCCCAAAGAACCATTTTGTTTAAAGCACTGCTTAAGCACTCTTTGCAATATCAATGTGGTTAACGTTCGAAGACGAATTCACTTTATTTTCTATTAAATAAAACCTCAGATCGAAGTAAGCGTTTATAGTTGATCCTTGAGCAATTATGTTCATTATAGAAATGAATGCAGTAACAATTATTCATATATGAAGATTTCCAAACTTTGTTTTTATTAGTGTCAGTAATCCCCCAAAACATGCGATTCCTTGGTATTGAAAGACAATTCCTAATTCAAATCTTGCATTATAATTGGGATTTGAATTTTTAGATATTTTCCATAAATCATTAATATTAAACCCAGGTTCTGGCCCAGTAAGATCGTAATTTACTACCCGTAAATAATTGTAATGATTGACCTCTTCCATTGACTTTAACGATGGAAGGTGCACAGCAAACGTATTTCAATGAGTTGTAGATGATGAATGTGTTTAGTAGCGCTCTTTATCGTATCGTTTTGTCTACAAACTTTAAAATTGACATCAGTACTCTAAAAATGTATGTTTTTATTTTCAGCAAAATAACTTTTCATTTTTACCTTTTGGGGATTTATTCTGACTGGTTGAATGATCATACCAAGATTCTCAAAAACCTGGGTGTCTTAATTTTTTCTACTTTATTATAGATGTTTTCTAGTGGAAATCTCCAGTGATGTCATTAATGCCATTCATTCCGATCATATCTATAAATAGATGGAATTCTTTTTGTATGATTTCAAAATTTGACGCTAAGGATGTTCAGCTATTGATTGCAATGGTGATTTCGTTTCTTATCTACTCTTTTTATCAACTGTAATGAGGAGAAAGACACAGCTAACATATTTCAATGGGCTGCGAAGTTATCGTCAAAAAGCTGCACATGGCTCGCTAGTCGCGATTAGGACACTTCTGTTCCCTTACATATACATATTTCTTGATATGAAAAGACTGTTGAGATCCCATTTTAGCAAAAGGCTGTATTACATTGCCTGACTGGTGTGCGGTCGTCTGTGTATCTGTTCTCAATTAACGTGATTGATTTTCGACGATGAGCACGTTAGTTGCCTGTGGCCTTGACGCTAGCTCCAGTAGATGGCAAGTAATCAAAACTTCGAGAGCAACTAATGTACATTTAAAAACCATTTGCTGTGAGGCTTTCTGTAAATTCACTAGCATGTATTGCACACTTTTTGATGGATGCCCGGCAAGAAATCCGACTGTATTACCACTAAGAGTATAATCAACACCTAGAAAATCATTTGCTCTTCACAATAATCTCTCCCCTCTCTTTTTTTCTCTCTCTTTCTCTTTGATACGCAGCAACATATCAAGGTATGTATTAGAAATTGTCAACAAAATCTGTCACTATAGATTTCTTAAGTTTCCAAGTTGATCCATCTGGATGACTATGTATGTATATACTACGAGTAAAGGCCGCACCAACGGAGCTAGAGGGCTAAAAATCGCTATATCTCTTCTGTACTATGGATAGAAAAAAAAGAGTTCCTTTTTTATCACCCCCCCACCGGAATCGTTTTTTTTCAGTTTTGTAATGTGTGTTCATGATAAATTGACCTTTTATTTTGTGCTTGCTTTTTAATTTTTTGGTGATCACTGTCCAACAACAGGCAGGGGGAGTATCTTATTCATTTATAATTTTTTTCAATCTCTTCAATTGATCAACCCATCACAGAATGCTGCCAAAAGACATTACTCACTTAAAGGTTTCTATTGAGTGACTAACCATACCTGTGCGCATTTATAAACGACATATCTTGTGACTGTGGAATACGCTGCCTGCTAATTCTACTTAAAAGCAATTTTGGGAAGAGTATCCATTTTGAATCAATTTGAGCCGTGAATCCTTAAGAGAATTGGTTGAAAATCTGCACAGAAATTATCGAGAAGAGGCAATCTTACTCAAGATTATTTCAGATCTTGCATCATCTGAAGAGTCCCCACTTTCCTGAAGGTATGCTTTACACCACTTTTTTGTTTTCACAAAAAAACGCGTTAGATGTTGTAGAGCCAGAGTGCACTCTCTATCCCTTCCTCCAAAACTGCTCTCCAAAGTTTTCATTGAGCCTCTTTTCGCTCTTACAAGAAAAAGAAAGGAAAGAGAAAATAGTATTCAGCATTTGTTTTGCTGCAAGACATTATAGAACCTACATGCTCTTATTTTTTCATCACATCTAAATTGCAGTCAAATGTAAATCTAGTCACCATAACCCTTGTAGACTTATTTCAACGTATCATCTTCTCCTTTGGGATCTCTGAATGCACTGTGCATTTTCAACAAATACGTTTAAACACACACACGCACGCTCAAACATATATAAGTAAGTAAACAAAGGTACACAAAAGTGTAACGGCTGTGAAGGAGAGAAAGGAAGAAAGGGGCGTTCGTAAATTCCTCCCGCTCCCCCCCTCCGATGGTTGATATCCAAACAAAAGATTTTAAAATTCCATTATCATCATTATGATCATTTAACTTTTTAGTGTCCGTCGTAGACTTACCCCATAATTAGCCAGACCTCATTATTATGGACATTATGGAGCCAGAATTTTTTCATCTAGCTCGTCACATCTTACTTCGACCCCGAATCTACACCTGACTCCTTTTTTTTATGTGCTGGACAACGTTATACAAAAGTGTGTGCATCCGTATCTATCTATCTATCTATCTATCTGTCTATCTATCTATCTATCTATCTATCTATCTATCTATCTATCTATCTTTCAAATCACCGTAGCCCAAAAAATTATCCAACCGAACAACCAGCAAAATCGACAACATATATATATATATATATATATATATATATATATATATATATATAGAGAGAGAGAGAGAGAGAGAGAGAGTGTGTGTGTGTGTGTGTGTGTGTATCTGTGTAAGTCCAGGTACTCTTCCTCTCATTTTGGGAGCTATAACTCCTGAAACTTTGTCCATGACACTATTCAAATATTTTTTACTGCTTTTGTTTCTCAAAGGATCCTTCTTGTTTCTATCTGGTCATCTTTCAATTCACTGCTAGGGTCTTTTTTCAGATAATTTTAGATAGAAAATCTATTATTCTTTAGATCATTTTAGATATTAGTTTGTATCATCAGTTCTGTCTGTCTATCTATCCATTTATCTTATGAATAGTAATACAAATTACATCTCGGATCAACTTAATGGTTTTCAGGTGTACCGGTGATATTGCGACAATCAAATTCTTTAAAAGCTCTGATGAAATTTAGAATCCAAGCATGAAATTACTCTGATAGAGAAACATGTCTTTCATCAATTGGTCACGGATTTCTAATGCTTCTGAATTGGAATTGATAATCCCTGTAGATCGCTCATTCTTCAGACTCTGGGAACACCTGTACTGCATACACCTTAGGTATTCCTCGGATTTGGCATCATTTCAGATAACACTTTAATTAATCTTGTGACGAATCCCATTGGCAAAGTAATACACATGCAACGTTACGTGATAAAGTTGCCTCTTCGCAACATTTACTAATTATTGTATTCTAATTAATTTTGTGATCTGCTTAGTTATTATAGGTGTTATTTACGTAGTTTGCTAATTAGAAAACTTAAAATTGAACTGTTGAAATTGGTTTCTTCAGTTTTTAAGTTGTCTGGTTGGCTATGTAAGTGCGGCACATGCAGGCACCTTCAATGCAGCTACAGGGCAGACATTTCAAATATTCATCCTTTATAAGTTTTTTTTTCTTTTAATTCCCCCACTGGATTAAAATAAGTTTCTTGTCGGAGGTCAGTTTGCGATGTTAATTTATGCCAAATTGATCCATTTGCATGTATCTAGCAGCATTCACGTGTTTTTTTTTTTTTATGGCGAGAAATATTTTTACTGATCATCCCGACTCGGCATATTGCTAAAAGGCGTTGGTCATGTGGAAATTCCTAATGAATGACTACCCAGACCGATCTCTAATTAATTTTCTGTCATTTTTTTCTATTCTATGCAAGATAACTGGTATTTACGTGATCTTCTAATTAATGATTGTATTGATATCTACTTGACCTAAATGATTACTACGCACCATCTCGAATGTGTAGCGCCAGTGTGTGATTAAGTAGTTTTCTACCTAGTAATCAAGAATTCCTGACAAAATGTCACAAGAGTATTTCTGCTTCCTCGTTTTCTCTCTTTCTTTCAATTATTGCTATTTTATTCCCCTATCTCTTTCTTTTTTCCTTCCTTCCAGATGTTTTGATATTATTTTTTTTTTGTTTTTCATTCTTTCGTTTCTGCCCCTTTCATTTTTTTATCTTTCTCTTCTCTCTTCCCTTTCATTATTTCTTTTTTTTCTTTCTTTCACTCCTTCCTTCCACTGTCTCTCTTTCTATTTTATGTTTCTTTTTTTTCTTCTTTTCTTATTTTTTGTTATCTTTGCCTTCAGTCTTCCAGTGTCATTATTTTATTTTTCTCTTTTGTTTGCGTATCTTTTTCTTATTTTCTTTTTGTATCTCTTTCCCCTCATTCTGTTATTCCTGTATGCTTCCTTCCTTCATCTCTCTATTTCTTTCATTCGTTCAACTTCATTTTCATTCTTCCTTCCTTTCACCTTTGGTAATCCCTTTCTTTCTTTCTTTCTTTTCGATGTTTCTATTCCCCCGTTATTTATCTTTATACATTCTTTTTTTTGAAAAAAATTCCTTTTCCACCTTCGTACCTGTAAAGTGCCCTCTCCTTTCAACATCCAAATAAATTGTTCGTTCAGTCTCTCTTCAACGTAATTCTTCCGTTACTTTACAGACAATCTTTCTGTTCCCTACAGTATCACTGTCAGTTCTCGCACGTGACCCAAATGCTACACAAATAAATAAACAACTAATCTGGAAATTCTATTCAATCGAAAGTTGATTCATTGACGATCCAAACCAGGTCTCCGTCCAGAACCACAAAAAAAAAAAAAAAATTGATCTTTTTTTTTCTTCTCAGAGTATTTCTATTCAATTTCAGGCACAATTAGACCGATTTTCCTTTCTTTTTCTCCCCCAACGGCTAAGACCCATTTTCATCCATTCAACAATATCAGATAATCGCCAAATCCGAGAATTCTCCGAAGGCCGCTTCTCGAAGGACGATCCGATGACGTGAGAATTATCCGCTCTTGTGCCTCGTGCTTGTGAGACCGGACCTTGATAAAAAAAAGGAAAAAAAAATTCACAATAAGCCTCCAAGCAATCCATCTTTTAGACTGGTACTCACGGCAGATTGCCTGCCAATATATATATATATATATATATATATATATATATATATATATATATATATATATATATATATATATATATATATATATTTATACATATACATATACATGTACATACATATACATATATATATATATATGTACATATATATATATATATATATATATATATATGTATATATATATATATATGTATATATATATGCATATACACAAAATGAATGAATTAAAAATATGGCATTATTCCCTAATTATTAGAAAAACAGGTATAGATACATGGTCAGTCACTAAATAGAAACAGTTTTTTCTTTTTGTTGTACGTTGTGGTTTGGGTGATCAATTAAAAATTTAGAAAAATGGAATCACCGAATAAGTTACTTTTTTTTTTTTTTGAGGCAGTGATTACCTAAAAAAAGCCTCAGATTTAGAAAAAGCAAGCTGACATAGACTAAGGGATCAGTTCGACGTAAGCCTGCTTTAGAAACTTATACCCCTGAGGGAGGAATTTAGAAAATGAAAAAAACAAAACAAACAAAAAACAACAAAAACAACAAAAACATACTTAATATTGAGAATTTTACCTGTTTTCTACATCTTTTTCTTTTGACCTTTGTGTATGACACATACTTAGCAAACAGGCAGACCCGCTTTGAAACTTAATAAATCTATTTTGACAATTTTGGTGACCATTTTGATATATGTAACAAAACAAAACAACAAAACAATTGTCCGTGGATAACACAATTATCAACTATATATATATACATATTTCTGCGTATGTGTACGTTTGTTTTTGATCGATAGTTTTTATATTCACGTATATATATATGTGTGTGTGTGTATGCGTGTGTGTGTGAGAGAGAGAGAGTGAGAGAGAAAATCGGTTTGATCTAACAAGATTATATGAAGAAAGTTTTCAGTATCGATAAGAGAAAACTTAACACCGATAAGTACATCTCACCATCTTCGTTAATATATATCAATAATAGCCAAGGTTTTGATTCGAACGTTGGATTTCTGCAGACTTTTTTGGGACGATTGGTGTGAGAAAACCATGACGTACAATGGTTTCCAGGGCACGTCTAGGTTGTATCTGACCTCAGACTTTTATGTTCACCCCTTTGATCTGCATAATTACCCCTCACCTTGACAATAGCGTTTGCAGAAATATCAACTTTCAGAGTGTTTTTTAGTTCATCTCTGCGTCGTTGTTGATGTAAATCATTAGAAAAATAGCCTTCTGTTTAACAAGGAATAGAGCAAGGAAAGTTACCTCAAAATTCAATGCTGGAAATTCATAGAGTATATATGATCTGTTTTCCATAATTTCATCATTAAAATATTTGCAAAAAGAGATCTTTAGTCTTACTATCTTCTCAGTTAGGATGGTAATTGAAATTTGATCGATTATGTGCTCATAGCCAGAGTCAAGCTAATGATAAGATTGAAAGAATATCCAAGTGTTTATGATATCTAACTTAAAAATTGAATGTATTCCTATGCGTGTGCGTGTACCTTCACCAAGATAACTCAACAACTGGCCATTTTAAGAAGTCGATATTCACCATATATATTTGTCAGCACACCAAACATTGCAGTATTATCGCTTGAAATGTTTAGATCAGTGGTTTCTGGGTCAGTGGTTCTCAGAAATGCAAAAGAAATATTTGAAAATCACAGATTAAAGGACAAAATTTATAGATCTGAATTTGGATAAAAATATCTAATTTTACAATAAATCTTAATGTAGATGAAAAATATCTGAAGTGACAACACTTGATGGATTCCCTGAAATAAGTTGAAGTCGTATTTCCGAAAGACAGGCTGGAATTAGTTTCAAGTGACAATTATGATGGACTGTTCCACACGCCATAAGCTTAGGGCCCGTCTGAACATGAAACTTTGAAACAGACAGAGCTTTGGCATTTGTAATTCAATGATAATATCATTGAAATATTTACAAGAACATGTTTCCACGCTGACTGATTGGCCAACATACGGAATCGTAGTGTGTTCATGTGCTTACAGACCTAGTCAAGCTAATACAAAACCTCAGCCTTTAAAAATCACAAAATCTTTATCAGAATCAATAATAAAAGTGCCCGGCCAATTAACATGACAAAAGTTTGATTTGCGTGTTTGAATGTTTACATGCAGATTGAAGATAGTACGAAAAGTTATTTCAAAATTCATAATCTTACTACTATGATTATACCATAAAAATGGCCGTTGAATTTTTCCGCCCACGACAATGAAATGCAATTCGACCATGATATAAGGCGAAAAAAAGAAGCGAGAAATGAATGCATGCTTTGAAAATATCATTAGAAATTTGATCTTTGCCAAATCTGATCTGAGAATTCTCAAGCTCCATCATCACTCCTTCATTCGATGTAGAGAGATAAATTTCCAATATCCGAACGAGTCGCGTAGGGAGTATTCTCTTCAGATAATTCATAGTTCAGATAACTGATTCGATCATAAAAAAGGAGAACAAACTGAACATTAACTAAGGGACGATGAAATCTCATTTTTTGAATAATCCAACCCTCGGATAATTGATATTCTATGAGTATTGGAGGTGATGTATTTAATTGAGAAGTGCCACTCGAAAATTATCCAGGAATGGGTCGACAGTTCTGCTTCCGATCAGAGTATCTTGATACCGTGTCAAAGATCAATGATTGGCTCTTTGGTCCTCTGCCTTTTAACTGAGTGTTAGATTTGTGCACTGGAATCGTCGACAAAGAGACAAAAAATTATATAGAAAACTTTCAAACTGTACATTATATTGGTAGATCAAATACTTTAACGGGATGTTTATGTATACATATATGGTCATATATGCCTCATATTGTATATGAAATTATTTGAAACAATATCCCATCATACCATGCTCAATACATCACTTGGCGTAGACAACATAGATGGGACAAGCAATTGAACAAAATCAGACTGCTATGGGAATTGAACCTGCAACCGATAGTGTGGCCGCTCTGAGGTTGCGTTGCTTTCTCCATTGAAATAGAAGGCCACTTGTACTGCAAAGGCCCCATTCTCTCAGATCATATATATCCATTTTTGAATATATATATATATATATATATATATATATATATATATATACACACACACACATATATATATATATATATATTTAAGAGAGAGAATGCAACAACTTTTGAAACTTCTTTCAATTTCTTGAAAAACACAATAGCACTCTGGTTTGTACGGCTTCCACCAAGCTTTTTTTCGCTGTCAAGTCATTTTCAACAGATGGAGGTCGTAGATATCATATTCTTTCTACTTTCCTCATTATCTGTGCAGTCCCCAGGAGTGTCATGGCCTGCATCGTCTCAATTTTTCCTTTCATCCCCTCTTCCTCCAATCTCTTTCTCACTTTTTGTGGTACGGCTCTGATGGCAATCACTAATACAGGTATCAACCGGACTTACATGTTCTAAACCTTATTCAGTTCTTTTGTAAGGTTCTGATGTATTTTTCAACTCTGTTTTTACTCTTTTATCTGGTATCTTCTTGATTTGATTGGGTGGTCAGTCTTGATACCAAAGTTCCAGAATAATGTATTGCACTCATTTTCAAGGACTGCCTCCATTTTATTCAGATATCACTTGTCTACATGATTTAGTCCCATTCGATTTATTAGTTCTCGATGTACCACTGCGGCTACCCTATTGTGTCTGTATAACTAACAATTTAGTATTACCTATATATTGCAGAAAAAATACGTTTCTCTCTTTTTCCTGTTTTAAGAGGATGAACTTTTATTGTTATATCTATTGATGGTCTCTCTTATGTTCCTACCTCTGGGTGCTTTTGAAAGCTTGACAGAAAAATGCACACTTGTCACACACACACACACACATATATATATATATACATATATATATATATATATGTGTGTATTGCTTTAAATTTATTCATATATATATATTTATTTATATATATATATTTATATATATATATATATTCATTCGTTTATACATATATATATATATATATATATATATATATATATATATATATATATATACGCATATATATATACATATATATATATAAATATATGGGATTTGGGCAGGAGAATACCTTTAAGGTATGATCATACACCCCTTAAAGTACATGTGTTTCGAATGTATGTCATTTATGTAAATAACTGTCTTCTTGCTTTTGTTTTCGTCCCTTTTTCTTCTTTTTTGTTTTCTTTTTCTTCTTTTATTTTTTTTTCTTCAACCATCTGTGACTATCGATTACTGGAATTAGAATACTTCAAGATTTCAAGTGAAAGAAACATAAAAATGCAGTCACCATCTTGCCAGTTGATAGATTACTGATGTTCATCCCGAGACAAGGAAGTTTTCATTGCTTCAGGCGTCGTTTAATCCGCACTCAAAGTCGAAGATACATCTCAAGTGGTCTTAAGAGACAACAAATCTCACTTTGTTCAGATCTCCATTAAATATAGTAGTAGTATAAACATCCTCCGCTTTAGGAAAGTACTCTTCACGACGTATTTTTGCTCTTACGTAAAAGAACAAAGGGCGTAAATAGTATCCAGCGTTTGTTTTCGAAGCGAACCATCAAAGAGCCTGCGAAAACCATATTCCTCCTCTTCCTGTCCATCTCTCTCACAATCCAGTCTCCTATAACCCTTACTACCTCAAATTCTGAAAACTCAGACTAACATGATAATCATTTTTAGGAGCCCAGGAATGTTAAAAAAATTCAAACATATAGTAATAAGTGACCACTGCAATAAGTAACTGAACAACTATAGTGTCGAATTTCACAATCTTGTCGAATAATTAAGCCAAAGCAAAATATGGTCAGTATAAATCCCATTCATGATATTACTGGTGATTTCCACTGGCAAGTATCTTGAATACGATGAAAAAAATCATCCAGATTCTGCAGAAAACGAACACCGACAAAAGGAGACTGCAAAGAGCTATAAGCTATTTTTTTAGAAAGTTAGGGTACTCAGGCTGATTTTCAAGTCTATAGACAAAGCGGTGTGGCAAAGAGCGCAATAGCACACGAACAAATCCATTAACAAAGACACATACGTATAAAAACGGGATAGAAGCCCACACCATCTTTGGCTATGGTTGTCCAATGATAAATGCATCACCACTTTACAGCAACTTAGACGAAGATATTTTTTTACATAGGAACGCTCTACTCATGGATAGTAGTGAAAACTGTACTTGATCGTTGTCAAGATCAATTACTTTGTCATAATGTCCTCAATCCTTTTAGGAGACATTTTATTCAATTTGCACCGTCTAATTAGTGTCCAGTCATTATCAACATGACGTATACACAGTTAATGTGTTCAGTTTACTATCAATATGAAATCATATCAATTTTATGTAATATTTTCTCGACTTATATTTTAAGTTTCTTAAGTTATACTAGTAAACCTCTGTTACGAGAAAAACTGCAATCATTTTAATGATTACAGAAAATGGTGCATCTGCTTAAATGTACAAAAATGACTTGAGTAATTGATGCTTCGTTCTTTAAGTTGATTTGAAGACATTACCGAGCATGCGCTTTGTAAGTGGTTGATCGGCAAAAATAAATAAAAGTTTTTAACTTATGAACGGTAACAACGCAGTTTAATTTCAATTTTAAGAATCATTCTAAAAACATTGATTGGTTATATGTCAGATGAATTTCAATTGCAGTGACTTTGGAAAATGTTGATCCATTGAACACAAATGGAATTTCGATAATTTTTTTTATTTTAATACTTTTTCCTATTTTTATTTAAAATCAGCATTTTATTACGTCATTCAAACAAGATAGACATTTTATTTTACTTCATCAATTGCACAAATAAAACGTTATTTTGATACGTCAGTTGTTTCCCCGAGTGTGACAAAAAAAAAAAAAAATCTGCACATTCCTATTTATCATAAGCGTTAATGCCAATAGATTTCTTGAGAATAACAGGTAGGAAATTATCATAGACCAAGATCGATAGCCCCTACGAACAAAATTAATTCATCATGTTATAATAGTTGAATCAGAGTAAGCCGCTAGTTGTGGTCACTTTGAACCAGGGTCCCAGAGATAAAAATAATCGTCTGACAACATTAAGCAAAGAGATTAAAGATTGGGAGTATTTACGTTCGTCGTTAGAAAATAGATTCCTACATATAAACTCATTTTCATTGTAACAAACAAGAGAAACTAATATGAGACTGTTTGATAACGTAATCCATTGTTACAATGGACTGCTGGCTGTGTAATTGTAAATATTGCTTGTTTTGTTGAATAGACTAGCTTGGTGGTTCTTGTGATGGTGAAATGTTGAAACAAAACTATTGAATATGAGTTGAAAGGGGAATTAGCCGTATTCAAAAGAAGTAAACATGTAAAGAATGTCTGGGTCATGCGCTTTCAACCATTGTAATGAGTTTAGATGCAAGGAAGGAATGTATAATGCTGACATATGATGTAGTGTTTTTTTTCAAAAGGTATTGTATATACAATATTATTGAAACCTTTTATGTATATTTCTATGCCTCTTTTACGCTAAAACTACAAGGCTTGATGACTTGATATTTTGCCGGTGATTCTTTTTCAAAATCGGTTCCTGATGTAGCCTTTCTTTTGGGGTCATTTCAATTCACCTGAGATCATTATGTAGCCTATCCGCTGTTCTCAACCTTGGAAATAAAAAAAGATCTTATATTAGAAATTTCTCAATACTTTTTATGCGAATGGCAAAAAGGTTTCTTGCAATTGAATCAATTTGTATCAAGTTAAAGGCATTTTCAGGCATTTTTCTTCAAAGATACATTCACACTTTTACACGATAAGCACTTTTTCTTTACGGAGTAGTAGTAACATTCTCTTTCTCACACACAGACACACACACATTTTCTTGAAGTGTCTCTGCTTGAAGTAGTGCACCAGCTTTCTAATGCTATGAAGTAAAAAACTGATCCCTCCCTTATGATACATCAATATGAGATGACGCAGGGCATAAAGACGGTGATCGGTTTCCCATAGATATTTGGTAATTCACAAATTCCTCAAGATTTATACATCCATATCCATTGCCACAAGTATCAAGTCTGTAGACAAAGCACACGTTTTATATTGTGAATTCAAAAACCTTGATAATGTGTAAATAGAATGGTATGACGATAAAAGAATTTTATTCGCGTACCTAATATCAAACCCATCCAAAACTATTCCACAGGTTTTATCCACAAAACAATTTCTTGTCGTAACCAAACACGTCATTACATTATCAAAATGGTATACTCAAGCAATTTGCATGGTTTTAATTGCTGGCATCCATAATAATTATGTAAAACTAATGCACAGTGATGTATTATACGTTCAAATATTCAAGATTACTTACGGCAGGTTTTAAACTATTTTAAGAGTTTTAGTACTTAAAATTGGAGCCGAATTGGGTAAGAATGATCAGTTTATCATTACTTCCAAGTAATAAACCGGCAATCTGATTCGCCCCCCAAATCTTGCTGTCCTGAGATAATAAAAAAAAAGCTCTTCATATAGGCTATTATTGGAGGTCATTGGAAATCGCTTGGTTTCACACTTTGGTCACTCTTCTTTGGTCAAGATTCTTACATTTGATTTTTTTCAAATTGCAAAATTGTTCAATAATTTCTCACGATGAAATTACTTCTTATCTCTGTAGTGTTTTTCGCTCTGAAAAAGTTGCCTCATACGAATTAGTTGTAATGAAACACTCACACACACGCATACACGCTCAAAGATGTTATTGTTTTTTAACAGCCTGGTGTTCCTCCCAACAGGCTTTGACTGTACGTTGAGACGCCCATCATACCTCTGGGAAATTTAGATACTCCTGAGTTGTGCAATGGAAATCGCTCAGCTGTCAAGCAGCTTCTCGCACATGTCATGCAGGCTTCTATCCTAACGGGGGTAAGCAAGAATTTATATTATTCCAACAGACTTACCCTTTGAATTTCAGTGAATACTATTCCCAGTAAGACTTAGCTTCACCATGACTATTAACGAGGCGTATGGATAATCTGTCAAGATTTTATTGCCTCGTTCTGATTTTTCCATGCTTCTCTCATGACCTGTTTCGCGTTAGTTTTTCTTGGGTTGGATCGCCCCAAACCTTTCATACCGGCACCAGATGGAAGAAGTGCAAATGTTGGATGCCCTGTCTAACTAAGAGACAATCTATCTATCCATCAATCTATCTATCTACACACACACACACACACACACAAACACACACACACACATATATATAATTTGTTTTGCTTTATGCATTACATTACTTTTCTGTAAAAGATAATTCATTCGCTAGTGAATGTCGCAATTGGTGGCATTTTTGGTAGTATGAGGTTGGGGAAAGGAGGTAGTGTTTACCACCGATCTGTCGTAGGAAGTTTTAATCTCGCCCACGGTCTGAAATCTCAGGAAGGCAAATCTGGACAATAAAAGAACCTATAGATCTAAGTGATTGCATGTTTTGCCCCACCTCCCAAAAGCCCTGAACGAAACATAAAAAATGAATATATATTGAGGAAAATAATTATCAGTTTGTTTAAATTACAATTCTGGTCCACCTGGGAAAGTTCGGTATCCCTGCTAGCATCTAATTATCTGAGATTTTATATAATTTCATTTTTAAAGAAAATATTTTGTTTAATGGCTCAAAGTACAAAATATCTATCTATTCAACTCTCAATCATTGTTTTGCTAAATGACTTTTCATCAGATCTTCCAATTTTTTCATGACAATATTTGAAATATGGATTTATAATATCCCATAATAATATTACTGATAAAATAATTCATAACGTAAACTACAGCAATCGGGGGAGACAGAATAAACAACAAGCCATTGAAAACTAGTTTGATAATCTCTGGAATGTTATAGCAAGACTCAACATAGAAAAAAATTACATATATTATCTTCTTTGTCGTTATTTTAATATATTTCTAAATATCACCGTAACAGATATTCTTAAAAGAAACCTTATATACTCGTATGTTTATCTCGATAAATCCCTGATTTCTGATATGGTATCTAAATAACATAACTAAGTACAAATTGACAGAAGGAAAAAGAGAAGATTGTGTTTCGCCAACTGTTAAAGTCGGGGGAAATCTATCTGTATTGGAAATCAGCGTTCAGCATCCTGTCTTTTATCAGGCTCAAGTAGCTGTTGGGGGACAGGGCAGATATCGACATAAAAAGTGGACTCAGCGAGCAGAGTTCAAACCAAGTCTGAGACGGATTATGTTCACTTTGCACGAAGGTCCTTTGGAAAGGTATACGTTCACCCCTTTGGCATGGGTAAAATAATGTAAAGCAAAGTGAATAACTCCACCTCAGGTGCTTGTTGCTTCTGAAGCTCAAGTAATGATGTGGAGCCTATGCAGTAATAGTTGAAGACTTAACCGGCATAAAGTTACCATTCACTTACTTTGCAGTGCTTGATCAAGAATAGGAAAGAAGAACCTTAAAAAGCGATTTGCTCATCTTGTTTACACCATGTTCAAATGAATTCGCAAGCAATAATTACAGAAAAAAACGAAAGTGCTTAGCTTTGGACTTCAACAAGTTAAAATGTTACGATATGAAAAGAGTGGTAATCGATTTCTTGTTCGTGAATTCGATAAAGGGACATCAGGAAAAATTAAAGATTTAATTATCTTATCATTGTGTAAACCATACATATACCTCCATAGGGCATTTAAAAAAGAGATACGTCGTTTTAAAAATGTATCAAAGCAAAACCTTTCAAGATTATGACACTTACAGTTCACTGTTGTGTATTAGTAAAGATGAACTGAACCAAGAAAGCAAAAAAGTCGGCTTACACATGAAATTCAATAAAATGGAAGTCATGTGCAACAATCACATTGGGAATCAAGACATAACTGTCAGAATCGAAGACACAAAACTGGGGAAAAGAGAACCGCTATATCTACCAAGGACAATGAATCCCATTGAAACCCTAAAAAAAGATAAAAAACAAGCGAAGAATCACCTAAGGTAGGCTAGCCTTTGGAAGAGCAAGCACAACTTTCAAAAATAAGACGATCTCAATAATCCTGAAAAAGAAAATGTTCAACCAACGCATCTTCCTGATAGTCACCTATACAGCTGAAACATGGAAACTATCCAAGAGACAGACCTGAAAACTGAGAAGCATGCAACGTGCCCATGAGAGAATCGTGCTCATCCTTACATGGAAAGATCACAAGACAGCACAATATATAAGTAAGAAAACAGGAGTCCGAGACATCACAGAATGTATAAGGAAACATAAATGGCAATGAGTACGTCATGTTGCAAGAATGGCAGACAACCGATTGATATCACGACTCACAACATTTAAAAACTGTTGATAATATTGGTAGGTGTACTCATCTAGCTGCTGAGTATATTGCAAAATCTGTCCAATGAAATGGTTTTCTACGCTCTTCACCTGTATTGGGAATCGAGCTCGTGACACACACACACACACACACACACACACACACACATATATATATATATATATATATGTAAGGACACATACACATCCACGCACACACACACACACACACATATATGTGTGTATGTGGATGCGTGCTAGTGTGTATGCAGGTGTGTACGCGTAAGTGTGTGCGCGCGTGTCTATGTCCGTGTCCTGAGGAGATAAATTTCCTTAATCTTTAGTTCTTTCTCGGGACCAATTCATATTTCAATTTCGTTTTCCGAAAAATTATATCAATTTGCAAACGTTTATATGAGTGTATTGTACTTCTAAACCTATAAATAAGAGACTTTGTTTTGTGTCATATATTTTACGAGCTTTTTAAGCATTTATTAAACTCAGTTTATTGATTTAATTAACATTTACGGCCAAAATAAAAATCATCTTGCAGAAATTATCAATCTTTAAACCCAGCACATCAATATCACCAATCAATGATTCTATCTGGGTGTGCACTGAGATTATAAAATTCCTTGACTGTCAAGATTAAATAAACTATAAATGGTGGAACATATAATCATATTAACGTATGCATTTCAGACTTCACCTTTTATCCATGGAGAGGTAGTAAAACCTGACGTGTCTTACTATTTTATCAATGGCTCGAAGAGAAGAGATAGATCTGTGCCTTTCCCACAGGACATAGGTGCAAAGTGAACATAAACAGAATGGGCCGAAGTTCGAACTCAGATCGTTGTTTCAATAGTCCGAGCCATCAACTACGCCAATAGCACATCCATGATAAAAAGTTCAGGAACCAAATTCAATTTTTTCCTGGGGCCTCTCAAAAGCTATAAATAATGAATTCTCAACTTTGTTGGCCAGTCAGCATTTGAACATTAAAATTGCCCTAAGCTACTCTCAAAAATACGTAATCTTATTATTACAGAATATCATTATGCTTTAAGATTTTGAACGATGAACCCATTAACTTTATCAACAACACTTTCCCTTTTTTTGCAGGCCAAACAAACATTTCCTAAAAAGAGACAAAATATTTTGATGCATGTTTTATCGTGTGAACTTTAACAGCAAAAACTCAATCATGCACATACAAGTTTTATCTTCAAACTTATCAACTAAATTTATCGACTTGTGTATAATATGGTCGGACTTTTTCCTCGTCTATGTGTTTATCTCTTTTCACAACGTTCCAGCCGTATCGTATCCAAACTTTTGTCGGGTGTTGTTACTTGTAAAATGTGGTCTCACTAAACGCATGCATGGATGGATTTGATACGTCATATCTATTTTTTCTGTACATTCAAACAACGATGCAAAAAGTATTTGGGAGCGTCACACCATAAAAAACTTCGTTTAAAGAGCAAAAACCTTCTCCAATACAAGAAAGGAAACTTGGGAGAACCCCAACAACACAACCTTTGATATACAAAAACAAAATAACAAAACCAAAAAACAAAATGGGTATAATGAGTCCACTCCAATTGCACATCTGCTCTGAGAAGTGATTCCACATTCTAGAACTGGCTAAACCAAACAAAGCCTGGAACGTTGTTTAATGAAAGGTTGTGTATAATACGTATAAAGATCTCCCTTGCTTTTGTTTACGTTCTTCTTGTAAACGTTTCGAATGTGGTATGTCACGTGCCACTTTCTACTCCCTTTGGTAGCTGCTTCGATGAGGAGTCAAAAGCTAAAGGAAAGATAGATAGATAGGTCCGTTCAGTCACTCAATAGAAACCGTCAAATGACATTTTTGGCGTCATGCAATGTTTGGGGTGATCAATAAAACTTTCGAAAACAGATGATCAACGAATACTTTCTTTCTCACCTTTTTAAGAACACCAAAATGTATGAATTTTCAGAAAGTAGTGTGAACGAAGCTGGGCACAAACTATACATCAATCCAGCATTGACATACGTAGTTAATAGTGTGGGGGCACTAAAAATCTATTGGGGGGGGGGATATTAGAAAAAAAAAAGATAAAAAACAAACCCAAAATCAAACAAAAAAAAATGTTTTCCATAGACATTAATTGAATATTCAAGATGTGAAGCTGTTTGGCTGCCAGTCAGACTTGAAAAATAGATAAAAATGTGATGACTGTTTTGGTGACAGTTCTGGTTGATGTTTTCTAATAGATGGATAAATAGATAGATAGATAGATTGATGGATAGATATGAGCTTGTACAATCTCCATCCCATTGAAAAATATTCTACATTCTGAAATAATACGCCAAAATTTATGTTAGCACAAATGAAAAAGTTTCTAGCTGAGGGAGGAAATAAGAAGATATCTACGGCTTGATGCACGATGGATTAAAAAAAAAGCTTTATATTCATGCTTTTCAAAAACTGTTTTGCTGTCGTCAAGAATACTTATTTCAACAGTCCAATTTTTAATCCGAACTGTTAGATATAGGGAGAAAGAAACAGGCATACGGATACATAGACGCTACATTCGTTAAAAAATAAGTGTTTCGGGCAATATCAGATCGGTCGGGATCTTCCTTCGAAAATTTCAAATGGACACACAGTAGGGGAAAAGGAAAAAATACAAAATATTATCGTGGTACCAATAAATGGTTTAATTTGACTCCATTATCCACTGCTAGTCTTTGATTCAGTCGTCTCTCAGCTTCCGAGCCCGGGAGTTTTGGATCTGATCGTTTTTGTCAGAGAAAATGACAAGGAAAGACTTTCTGCACGAGTAGCATTGCACATGCATCTATATAGATAACTGACAGATACATAAACACATCAATGTAATGAAAACACCGTTTAGTTTCCAAAAAGGTCTTTATATCTTAACAATCTTTTGATCAATGCACTTGATCAATGAAGTGACAGAAATCTTAGATGTAGATTCTGAGTGGAATAAAGGATCCTTCCAAACCTTCAAAAATCAGTCTTAAGCGAAAGTAGCTATATTTAGGTTCGTATGCAAAGTCTTTCGGAACGTGATCATATTTTCTCTTTTTCCCACCCAAAACTGAGGGATTATTCAGAAGTCGAAATCTCAAGTATAAATAGATCTGGTTAGTCACTCAATAGAAACTGCCATACGAATTTTTTTTTTTTTTTTTGCAGTATGCCAAGTTGGTGGTGATCAATTGATATTAGAAATGAATAAAATCCAACAAAAATAAGTATGAAAGCTGCCAGGAACAAGCTGAGGGACACATTTACAAGGCAAGTTGAACCATCCCCTAAAAACCTGTTAAGGGGTTGGAGACTAACGAAGCAGACACGCCTTTTCTAGACATGATAAGGAGAAACGTTGGAAAATATATCACTTGAACTCCAGCCTATTTAATCATACAAACATACGAACATACACGGATACACGGACAGCCAGACCAACTTAAAAACTGAAGAAACCTATTCGTTGACTGTTCTGATTAACGGTTTTCTGATTTAAATTTTGATCCTCCAAGATATAGATTACTATAAATCTTCATATTTCAAAATATTCCTAAACATATTTTTGAAATTATTGTTTTGCTATAAAAAAAAGTATTAACAAAAACTTCGATAAAAGGAAAACAGATTTACTCTGTGTACATTAAATCTGAAGTATCGGAAAAATATGCCTTCTGGTGAATGCATTATTACGACCGGATCCAATGAAGAAATATTTGTGCTATTATTTTTCTATTCAGGAAAATATTTCCATTTCATACTTTTTTCCGAAGAAAATATAAAGGGAAATAAATCTCAGATTGTTTTTTTTAAACATCGTTCTGTTTTTCTGTTGTTAATGATGGATTACGTGGGACCGTTGGAATAAGTAGGTTTGAATTTTTTTCTTCCTTTCTAAGAAAATCGTCGAATAACCGTAGGCAAAACAGGATGTAACGGGAGAACTCTTCAGTGTAATAAGTACATTTTTAACCGTAATGCGTCTTTCATGTTTCCTGACATTTTTTTTGTATCGGGCTTTTAGTCACATTCTCGGTCGTTGAATGGATGCATTTAAAGTTATTTAACTACAATTGGAGACAAGACTGGTTGCTGCAGGATGAAATTCAACTCCAACTTCAGTTCCGACTGAAGATAATTACTGCAAATATCATCATCATCACCATCATCATCACCATCATCATCATCATCATCATCATCATCATCATCATCATCATCATCATCATCATCATCATCATCATCATCATCATCATCATCATAATTATTGTCATCATCATCATCATTAGTCTCCTATTGTCTATCGTAGGACATGAACCTTCCCCGTTGTTCGCAAGACATTTTCATCATAGGCTTCGTAAAGCCAATGTTTTCTGAACCTCTCAACATTTCATATTCTACCGGCCTCGGTTCCAATTTTGATTGCTTGGGATCCAAGTTGTGAGTCGTGATGTCCATCGGTTGTCTGCCATTCTGAGAACATGAACAGGGTATTGCTGTTCAGGTAAAAATAAAATATGAAAACACACATTTTCGTATGAATGTATCAGTCAATTAGAACTGAATAACCCTGTGCGTATCTATATAATATTTTTAAAGAAAAATCTGCGAAATAATGAACATGTGTCTTTTCTGCGTGCGGGAAAATGGCTTGAACTCTCTTCGTGCAGAATAGCTGAACAGTTCAACAACATAAATTGCATAAATTATATGTCCCAATTTTGCGAGAAACCGTCACCAACTGCGACACTAACATTGGCAAATTAGTTTGCTTCAGTTCTTGAGTTGGTCTGGCTGACCAATTGTGTTTGTATTTCGCGGGCAGGCTGTAACGGACGGGCACTTGGATTGATATTTTCAGTATTCAATTCCTTATTATGTCTAAAAAAAGCTTTCTCTTGTTTTCCCGAACCCAAATCCCCTGAATAGATTTTTTGTAGAGGATCTAATTTACAAAGTAAATTTTTACTGAATCTACCTCCAAATAATTTTTTAGAATAATTGGATTGTTTTAGTGATCAACACTGAGCAAAAGGGGAAAGAAGGGACTTATCCCTTGATCATCTCTTTTCGAAATTTGTTAATTGATCACCCCTTATACAAAATGCTGCCATGAGACGATGGCTACATGATGTTTTCTACTGAGTGTCTAAGCTGAAGTTTCAAAAGGGTTTAAGCATGAAGTACGGCAATTTTGAAATAATTTTGCACAATAATTCCGACCGTACTCCTCAATGGCTTTTGCCAAGTTTTTCGTGGAATTTTTGGACATAACAAATTATCAATTTTCAGTGTACGTTTCTAGGTGAAGATTATTGCTTATCGGCCAACTCTTCTTATCTCAATGGTACCAAGTGCAAACCTAGAAAAAATCACACACAAGCAATTAATCACTATGAGTTTCCTCCGGATAAAGAAACCCGAACACGAAGAAAAGAAACGAAGGGAAGTAATAACGTTTTATATCAAAGACGGTTAGTCACGTAAAAAAAAATAATTCAAATCTCCTCCTCTGTAACGAACGTTCGAAATCAAACAAAATGGCGCCATTCGCCAAAACAATAAAAATGAAAGAAACAGACGAACACAAAATACAAGTTGTATACGGCGAATTAAACTTGTTTGAACGACACTTTCGTGGCGTCTGATCAGCAAGATAAATAGAAGTGCAGATCTTTTTCTTTGATTTATTCTCACAAGAGCGCGTTCGTTCAAAAATATAAAAATCGCACCGAAATCATTTAATTGTCAAGAGAAAAGCAAAGCTAATGGTTTATAGATTGTTCCATTCGATCATTTCTTCTTGTTTCATTTCCAGAGATTTATTATCAAGGAAACAAGTAACAGACTACATGTCTCCTTATACCTCCGTTAGGACGTTGATCGAAACTTTTTAAAAAGTAGGAACATTTATATATGTTCTTATTTTCCCGAAAATCTTCAAGTCATGTTTGAGAAAACCACATCACAAGAAGGGAGCCAATAATGACAGGATCAACAATTACACCAAGCAACGCCATTCTTATTCCTGGGTAATGAGTGTTATTCTTTGATTGCTTTTTGTATAAAAAGAAAATGAGAAATGACTCTTATTCCATTCAAACTTTGCTTCAATGACCAGGACAGTGACAGTCATACGTGGCTGTTTTTTTACTCTCTGTGATTACGATTCGCAGATTTTTCTGATTGAAAATAAGATTTCACATTATCGCTCTCCTGGTCACGAAGCTCAGTTTGAAGGGAATAAATGGCATATTTTATACTTTTTAGATATGATCAATCAGAAAATAACACTCATTATCAAGGTAAGAAGTTAAAAAATATTACACACAGTGAAATTTTAAAAAATATATACTTCATTCATAGAGTTAAATGAATACAATAGTGTAAGTGATTTTGGCATCTATTCAAATATGTGTATAAGTACAGGAATTCCAAATTTTAAAAGAATTGGCTCCATGTTATGTTTTTGTTTTTATCGAAATTCTTGAAAATTGAAAATAACATTCAGCTTCTGTTCTTCAGAGGGCCTCTCTCTTTCTCCAACCGCCAAGACCCCTGCACCTTCTACGATCATGAGCTCTAACTTTTCAATCTAACATACCGTTACCATCATTCTTAGAGTCTGAGATACTTTCAGTTTTGAATTAATAGTAATTCTTTCTTTGCTTTTTGCCAGTAGAAAATACTCAATTTTTTCATTTGGTGCAATGCAACCCTGGACTTGTGCTATAGTATGAGTGGCTGTTGAATGATCAGCACATTGGTCAAAAAGCATTATCTATATCTTTATCCCTCTATATATATATATACATAAGTATGTATGCGTGTGTGTACGTATAATAGGACATTTATACATAAATTGGTGTAATATGACGTTTAAGAAATTCATTCCACCTATTTGGCCATTGATGCTTCATCGGAAGTAATGTTGAAAAACCAAATTTCAAAAAAATTGTGCTTGGCTTAAATTCTGCATTCATTACGTTACGGAAAAGGCGGATATTATTCAAATTCTGTTTATTTCGCTCAGGCAACTGCATTACAATGTGTTATATAAGTCCATACACTGAATTAAGTCTGTTCCACTTATGTTCATAAAAGAAACTAAATAATATTCGGCCTTCTCCTTAATGGCAAGAATGCTGAACGCTATTTTTTGTTTCTTCTTTCTCAAACTCAATTTTCAATCAAACCTTAAAGGTGGGACATATGGAGTAAATGTTCCTAAATGTCCTGAAGTCCTTAAATTTTCGGATTTTTTGATCAAAATTTCACAAACACGCATACATACACACACACACACATACCCCCCACACATGCACATATATATATGTATAAATAGATAAATTGCACTCAAGGGAGAACTTCTGATTGTGGACTCGTGTACCACATCAAACCTTTATCCTCGGAAAGTACACACACACACAGTACTCACTACTGAAGATTGGAATAACTCCCAAAACATGTCTAGACCATCAATAAATACATTTACAGATGAATAAACACAACTTCCAAACACTTTACCACCGAGTCTGTCATATATATGTATATATATATATATATATATATATATATATATATATATATATATATATATATATATATATATATATATATATATATATATATATAATTGTGTCATCCACAGACAGCTGTTTCGATGTATTACATCTCTTCAGTGTGGCTATAGACTTTTATCCCATCCAGTATTTGAAACCCTCACATTGGACCTAGAAGCCGCTTTCCTACCTCTGGACTACGGAACTGGGTGGTCTGTAAGGCTGAATTTAAGGGATATATTCATTTACATAGAAACTCTTCATCCACCAAAGAGCTCAATTCCTATATATATATATATATATATATATATATATATATATATATATATATATATATATATATATATATATATATATATATACATATATATATATATATATATATATATATATATATATACTTTGAATCAGTGCAATTAATTTGTACCATACTGTTCAAAAGCACACTGTTCAATGTCCCATTACAGTTTTAGTTGTTGTTTTGTTTCAGTTTCTAATCGATTGTATCAGTTTATATGGCAGTTCATTCATCGTATCCCATCATAACTCGTACTTATCAAAACCACTCGAAGTCTTCCAATACATTTAGCACGGAGGAATGGCAGCCGATGGATCAAAATTTGAACCGATTCGTGCTCATGGGACAGTAAATACTGTAGAAAGAGAGACAATTTGGATTGGAACGTTTGTCGGTAAGCTATGGCAGGATATGCCACAGTCAATCATCAGGGAAGACAATGAAAAAGGCCCTTATCCAACATTTGACACATGATGCCTGATGCTTGATATATATATATATATATACATATATATATATATATATATATATATATATATATATATATATATATATATATATATATATTTTACAAATTTGGAAAATTGTCATCTCTTTCAATTTTTTCGGGCATGTGTCCCAATATATATATATATATATATATATATATATATATATATATATATATATATATAAACGACAAATCCTGGAAATCATTCTGATATGCGTTCCAACGAATAAATAATCTTGAGAATGGTGATCTTAGAAATTTGTGATTGATATATATATATATATATATATATATATATATATATATATATATATATATATATATGATTTCACTTTCCTTATCTTGACTTAAAACTTTTCTCCTCTTTTCCAGACTTTTCATTTTTTCACACTGGTTCCTTCTTCCTTTGGTTATTCTTATTTCTGAGTCTGACATATCTTCGTCTTGACATTCAATATCTCTTCCCAGTGATAATATTAAAAGTACAAATAAATCAGCTATCAGTAATGACCCGGTTTGTCAACCGAATGTATTTCCCCGAAACAATATGGTTGTTTTATTCATTGTTCTCTTCCAAACTTCTGTTTGTCACTATTCACCAGAATTTTTTTCTCTCTCACGATTCCTCCTTCCTATCCATTTTTACCGGCGTAGCTTACAATACTTTCTCATTCCTTGATTTCTTTCTCATCATTACTAGCATTTCCTTTCCCCTTTTTCTTCTTGTTCTTCTTTTTCTTTTTCCTCTTGTTCTTATTCTTGTTGTCCTTCTTTTTCTTCTTGTTCTTCTCTTTCGTCTCCTTCTTCTCCTTCTTCTTCTTCTATTCCTTTTTCTTCTTCTTTTCGTTCTTCTACTTTTTCTTTTCTTTCTTTTTCCTCTTGTTCTTCTTTTTGTTGTTATTGTTTATCTCCTCCTTGCTTTCTTCTTTTTTTCTTCTTCTTTATTCCTTCTTCTTCTTTTTTCTTTCTTCCTCCTCTTTCTTCAAATTTCCTCTTCCTCTCTCTGCATTTTCCAATCTCTCTCTGCAATCCTCTTTTTTTTTCTCCTTCCTCACTTCCTGCGTACTCATAGTCATCAGCATCTCCGTCATTAGCAACTTTATTTGCAACCAAACAAAGCCATAGAAAAGTCGCTAGACACTCTTCAATACGAGAGATAAGGAAAGACGGCTGGCGGACTGGTTCTTGGTCTCACGGGGCATTCCATATATCGGTATTTTGTTGAATGCTGAACTGTAACAAAAGCACACGTTTTTCCTATTGGTGATCTTTACTTTTAATGAAAGAAAAGAAAAAAAAACAGGTCTGGTTAGTCATTGACTAGAAACTGTCTTCTGTCGGCATTCCATATTGGAGGTGATCAATTAAAAAATGGTAAAAGGGCTGATCTCTTGAAAAGTTACTTCCGTCGCGTTTCGTTTTGCAACAATCACTAAGATGTCAGAATTAGAGAAAAAAGTAAGACGAACTTGGAGGTTGATTTAGCATAAAATTACTTTGCAAATTAAACCCCGACTGAAGACCTATTTAGAACAGGGAATGAATAAAAAGAAATCATTTTTAAAGACATTTTGAGAGTGAATGTTTAATTTGTCAGCCCTTTAGCTCCCTCAGTACGGCTTGTATACTTGTATGATATATACATACATACAAACATAACCATCCATTCAGCCAGATTAACTAAGAACAGAAGAAACGTATATTGACAGTTATGGTGACAGTTTAGTTGAAGGTTTCTGACTGAAGACACACACACACACACACACACACACACACACACATATATACATATATATATATATATATATATATATATATATATATTATTTGTTTGGAAACAGTCATAAATAATGCGTAGACGACTAAAGATATATATTGTTCCTTCTTAATTGTAGAGTGCTTTGCGCGAAGTAATGCCTAAAAAATGAAATTAGAGAATAGAAAGCTGATAAGAATTCATCAGGAAAACTATTTGAATTCCTCTAGTTATTGACTTGAATAATTCTGTCTCGTCTTATGAAAAAAATGTCAAGCTCTGGGAATTTGGTTACGAAAACAACAGCTGCAAGAAGACAATATCAACTGGCAGTTGTTGGGAATTAAACAAATGATGCCATCGGGGAATTCATGAAGCACGTTGAAGTGTTATTTAGTACACCAGTCGTGAATGTGGCTCTTATACTAATTTCAAAGATGATTCTTGGTTATATCCTTGATGAAGACCGTCTCTTTCAGCTTCAGGATAACTTACTCACAGTATCTAATATTTCAATATAATGTCATTGTTATCAGTAAATTTCCGCTTTCATTGTATATAAACAAATACTCATAAAAGACTCCGAAAATTTCTGAAGTGGGGAACCAATGGAGAAAATACACCATCCTTACGAAAGCATTACTAAATAGGATACGGCAAACAACGCTGGATTATTGGAAAGACAGCTCAAAGAAGGTAATATTGATTGACAGACGCAGAACATTAAACAAATGTAGTTACTTAGGAAAATGACAAGTTAGTTACAAAGGGGTATGAAAAATTCATATCTTTATATCGCAAATATTTTTTTCAGGATTGTTTTTAACAAATGAAATAGACAAAAGAGGGGAATTTATTTAACTTACGTATGGAAATTTTTTTTTCAAAATGTGTGTCATTTTCAACATTACAAATTCTTGCTCCTTCAAAAACATTCTGCATAATATCTTGAATGTTATCTTCTCCACCTCACATGTAAACAATTTTTTTGTTCATGGTTGACTACTAACTAGTCCCAATTCTCAAAAAACGCTTAAACAACCAACAAATCCTGGTATCATATGTGTGCACATTCAAATAACTAGAAATTGCTCCTTGGGTAATGTTGACTGTGTTCAAAGCATAATTCGATTGCTCCAATTTGTTGCTCACTTTTGTTCCTTTTCATGATGAATTCATAAGATTTTCTTCATATATTTGAGAAGCAGAAAAACAAAATGTACTTGAATACACGAAGACACGATCGTTTTAAATATCTCTGCAACTTTCATTCCAATCTTTATAAGCAGAAAGACTAGACTAGGTAATCGAGGACAAGAAAGGGAGAACCTTCCAAATGATAAAGTGGCTGAGCCTGCAGACAACAGAGTGAGTAAGAAAGGGAGTGAAAAGCTAGGGAAAACACCAGGACCTAGCAAGCAAACTGAAGAAGGTGAGCATCATGGAAGTGGTATCAATTATAATATGTGCACTCGGAAGCATATCAAGGATATGGAAGAACTGGGAATAAAAGATAGGATTGAGACCATACAGACCACAGCACTGCTGGAATCTGCAAAATCACTGAGGAAAGTGTTGAGAGAAGAAACGTTGGCTGAAGACCTGAGGAGACATTGTCATTCAGCCTTCTGCAATGACCACTGGGCAACTGGTTTGGAACTGTAAACTGCAGTATTACAGCGACCTAAGAGTACTAAAAGAGAAGGGCTGGAGACTTGAGGAGACTTGCTGTCACTCAAACTCCAGCGGTTACCACCTGGCAACTGGTGTGAGATTGCAAATAATAATAATAACAACAATAATAATAATAACAACAAAAACAACAACAACAATAATAATAATAATAATAATAATAATAATAATAATAATAATAATAATAATAATAATAATAATGATAATAATAATAATAATACAGCAGTTATCACCAGGCAACTGGTGTGAGATTGTAAATAATAATAATTGTTAACAGTGACGTAATAGAGGAAGGGAAATGAAAGCAGAAATGTAAACCACGGCACTGGCATGATCGGCAAAAGAGAGAAGAGATGTTTGTTGAAGACCTGAGGGGACTTGTCGTCACCCAGCCTTCAGCAATGATCACTTGGCAACCGGTGTGAAACAGTAAACCACAGTATTACTTTGGCCTATGAGAACTAGGAGAGAAGGGCTGGAGACTTAAGGAGATTTACTGTCACTCAAACTCCATTGGTAAACACCAAGCAGCTGGTATGAGATTGCAAAATGATGATAATAATACGGAAGCAGTCCTGGAAAATAACAACCACAAATTACTCTGGGACTTTGACATCTAAACCGGCCACCCAAGCCAGGCAAGAAGACTGGACTTGGTAATTGTTGTTAAAAAGAGGAAGACCTGCCAAATAGGAGACGTGGCTGTACCAGCAGACCATAGAGTAAAGAAGAAGGAGAGTGAAAAAATTGGAAAATACCAGGATCTAGCGAGAGAACTGAAGAAAATGTGGAACATGAAAGCCAGAGTCGTGCCAGTCATAGTAGGCGCTCTAGGGACTGTCCCAAAGACACTGAGGGTGAGACTGGAGGAGATCAGGGTAAAGGGATGGATTGAGACTGTACAAACCACATCACTGCTGGGGACTGCACGGATACTGAAAAAAGTGCAAGAAATAAAAAGACTGCAACACTGATTGTTAACAGTGACCTAACAGAGGAAGGGAAATGAAAGCAAAAACGTAAACCACGGCAGTGGCACGATAGAAGAGAAGAGATGTTGGCTGAAGACCTGAGGAGACTTATTGTCACTCAGCCTTCAGCAATGACCACTGGGCAACCAGTCTGAAACTGTAAGCTACAGTATGACTGTGGCTTATGACAACTAGGAGAGAAGGGCTCGAGACTTGAGGAGTCTTGCTTTTACTCAAACTCCAGCGGTTGCCACCAGGCAAATGGTGTGAGATTGCTAATAATAATAATAATAATAATAATAATAATAATAATAATAATAATAATAATAATAATAAAATAACCGTATCAGCCATTAGCGGTACTGCAGAAAAGAGGAGCTGTAAAATAAAAAATGTTGAAAAAGAGAGAGAGAGAGAGAGAGAGAGAGAGAGAGAGAGAGAGAGAGAGAGAGAGAGAGAGAGAGAGAGAGAGAACCAAAGAATGGGAGATGCCGAGAATGTCCGTCAAAATGACAACAATAATGATAAGAAAAGAAAACTTTGCATCAAAAATAATCCTTATCATATATGAATACCTGTTCCACCGAGACGAGATTTGCCAACTCTATATAAATGGAATGAGGGAGAATGAAGATTCATCTAAAGTGAGAAATGCGATTACTCAACGATTAAACGATTAACAGACAGACCAAATATGCAAAAAAAAAAAAAGGGGGGGGAGAAAATGACGGCTATTTTTGTATATTACAAGTAAGACCGGGGGAAAGATGATAAAGCAAGAACATGTTCATACAGAGGACACATGAAAAGGGAAATATAATTTAATTTAAGAGAAAAGTTTCAATGTTCGAGCTGATAACGATATAATGTCTACGATGAAATGGCAGTTACCATATAATCAATAGTCATACGTTTAAAAGCGATAGGATCGAATCGTTAAAATAAAGACAGACTCGTGTCTGCAAATTTCTGTCAGCTCAGTCATTGAATTTATTTTTAAGTTTTCTATTAAATGCCATTTCTAAATTAGTCTAGGCTTGAAGTGACATCTAATCAAAAGACAAATTAATTCAGTCTCGCAAGGAATAGTATGAAAACCAATTTGAAAGAAGATAGGATGCTAAAGAAAAACACTAGATGTAGGTCAGATTATTTGATATCAGATTGATTTCATCTGTGCTATTGAACGCATTAGTGTCAATAACATGGAGGAGGAAAAATGCAAATTCTTGCAAACCCACAATGTGTTTATAAATTTTGGGCAATTATTCTAGTACAGTTGTTTCTAATTATTCATCTATTTATCTATCTATCCATCAATCTCCCTATGTATGAATGTATCCATCTATCTATATTTCAGACATAAATTCGTCTATCTATCGATATATGTATTCATCCCACTATCTATCCATCTATCTCTCTGGCGTTGATTTATTTGTATATCGATACAACTATGTATGTATGTATGTATGTGTGTATGTATGTATGTATGTATGTATCTATCTATCTATCTATCTATCTATCTATCTATCTATTACAGTTCATTTCAATCTGCTTAACTTTCTTTCATATCTTTTCATTCAATGATTCATTCATGTACATGTATAATTAAAAAACAGATATACAATCAGACAAAATAATTTCAAATATATACGTATGTGTGTGTATGTGTGTGTGTGTTTACATTTGTGTATGTATGTGTTTACGTATGTATATACGTATTTATAAAAAATTCTATCCGGGAGGCAGTAAAAGATCAAAAATAATGAATACAAGAAAAAAAGGGAGATAACTACCATACATACCCGGGTGATCTCATATAAAAACCGATATGTTTTTCGCCCAAATAAGATGTTCCCATGTATCTTATGTAAAGTTCACCCTCATCATTCCACATACAACAGATCACCATTCGACAATCAAGGATTAACTTGAATGTAGATATGACGATGAGGAAATTATTTTTTCTACGCTGATAGGTTCCAATGTAAGCATCAACACATACGTCTTATTGAATACGATGAATAGAGGTGTTGCTGTGTTTCTACCGTTTTTTATCAATTCGGTATTGCTTTAAGCTCCACTGAATAATAATGTTGCCCTGGTGTGATCCACCATAACATTACGGTGATCAATGAGAATCAAACAACGAATATGAAAATGTTGTGGTTTAATAGTTTCACTGCAGGCATACCAAGAGGTACTGCTTCTGAACTATGTAACAATCATCATCATTGGTCTTTCAATGTCTGTCGTTGGACATAGACATTTTCCAGGATCCGCCACATTTTTTTATCATGGGCGTTGCAGAGCCAGTAATCCTGAAATTGTCAAGTTCATCTCTCCATCTTGTATTCTATCGGTCTCAGTTCAGCATGTGGTCTCTAGGAATCCATGATGTGAGTCGTGATGTCCATCGGTTGTTTCTCATTCTTGCAACATGACCAGCCGATTACCATTTGTTTTTTTAAAATAGATTCTATGATGTCTCAGACCCCCTTTGGCTTCCTGATATATTGTGGTGTCTTATCATCTCTTCATGTGATATTGAGCATGATTCTTTCATGCGCAGGCTGCATGATTCTTAGTTTGTAGGTCTGTCACTTGGTTAAGTTCCATATTTCAGCTCTATAAGTGACTATTGGGAGAAGGCATTGGTTGTATACTCTTCTTTTTAAGATTATTGATATCATTTTGTTTTTCAAAGTTGAACTTGCACTGCCGAAGGCTTGCTATCCTGAGGTGATACTCAATCTGATTTCTTCTTCACTTGTTGGTTTCCTCGAGTTTCGTTGTCCTGAGTAGATATAGTGGTCTACTTTCCCCAGTTTTGTATCTTCGATCTTGACCTGTCCTTATTCTCGATGTGATTGTTTCACAGCGATAATATACGGTAATTGCAAGCTTCGAACCATAATTTAGCTGGTTTATTGAGCAAATTGGAGAAAAAATTGCGAGGTCACACATTCGTAAAAGCAGCCTTATCTAAGTGTTTTGATGTCGGTATAATTACTCTGATTTATGTTTTTTTTTTATTCATTTAGAAACCATTCAGGCGTGTCCTTATTAATAGAGTATTTCCTATTGTAGTGTGAATTTCAGTTTATTGAAAGTCGTACGCATCTGTTCTTGACATAAGATGAAACATAGTGAAAGAAAATCAACTGTTACAGGGGTATTTACAGTAAGTAAGAAATGGTCCTTAAAAAGGACAGGATAATTGGATAATAATAATGATAATAATAATAATGATAATAATAATAATAATAATAATATATATATATATATATATATATATATATATATATATATATATATATATATATATATATATATTGAAGTGAAAGGGTAAAGATAAAAGAATTTGAATATATCTCTGAAAGCTCTACGTACGTATGACATATGCACCAGATCTATGCGTATACGTTCGTTGGTGATACAGAGAGATTCAAATGGATATGAAATCGTAAAAAAAAATACGCATAAATCACTTAAAAACTGAAAAAAATCTATATTGAGCTATGTTGACAGTTTTGGTGACTGATTTTTAATATGTTCTTCAAATCAGCCCGGGGGGTTGGCAGCAATGCTTTGATATATTTAACCTTAAAGAACGACATAGATTTTGAATGCATTCACGACCCACGCAAAATCAATAATTCACTCAGCAAAGTCAAGTAAAATGAGAAACCGGAAAAGGGGACAACAACAGCCATTGGCATCAAGTCAATGTGGCCTTTTAATGCATTGTATTTACTTGTGAAATGAAAACATGCCATAGTTCCATAAATAATCCAGACTCTGATGAATGAAGCAGAAATAATAGACAAGAGAACCACACTGGAAATCGTGTACGATGAAGGAAACAGCCTTTATGAATCGGTCGTATATAAACAGAGGGAAGAAAAAAGTAAACTGTTGGAAAGCGTACTGGATAAAAGTATTAGATGAAAAGGAAAGCCGAGTGGGAATGCCAAGAAGAAAAAAATGATTACAATAAAAATGATTAGAAAAACAGGTCTGGCTTTTGGAAGCATGCCGTGTTCGGGGAGATCGACTAAAAAATTTGGGAAAAAAATGATGAATGAATGAGTCATTTCTGTCACGTTTTACTGGGCTGGGATTGCTTTGAAAGTCTGAATTAAAGAAAACCAAAAAAAAAAAAAACATCCTGAAAAGGACCGTTTTAGAACCAATCTTCATTGAAAATTTACCTCTAACTAATATGGGTGCAAGGGGTTTAAAAATCAAACAAAAAATTTTTTTCCCATAATAAAGAGTAAATGTTGGAACTTCCATCACTCTGGCTCCATTGAGTGGCCAATACACTTGGTAAGCCAGGCAGCCAGTCAGACAGCCAAACCAGCTTTAAAACTGGAGAAACCTATGTTGACAATTCTGGTGACAATTGATTGATGGTTTCTAATACATTTATAACAAAATCTAATCCAAACGTATCCAACCGTTTAATACCAACAAAAAATGGACTACAAAAAGCAATGGCGCCTTTCTCTTCCCCCAATGAAGTCCACTTCGAACCCCACCTATCCCTTAAAATTATCTAAACAGTTTCTAAAGTCCTCTTTCAAGATCACGATTATCTGCTTTTGCACGTCCACTTCAATCCCATTGATAGACTAGAATCTTTTTTGGAAAAGTTTGAAGTCGCAGTCAGACATCATGATTGTAAAAAAGTTGGGCATAGAATATCTAGAATATGCGATGTTTTCCAAACAACTCTTCACGGAGATGATTCGAGAATGTGACTGTCTCGTAGAACACAACTGCAGTTAATGGTACTTTAATGCTGATTTAAATGCATCTAAACATATACGTGTGATGATAAAACTTTTCCGGATTTTTCCTTCCACCTTTTTGTTGTCAAAATACCGACATAATACGTACATTAACCCTTTTTTCGGTTAGTTATGCCTGCATCAATTTCTGAGCATTGAATATTTTGATACTGGTTTTCAATGGATCAACAATGTTACCATGTATGTAAGTTCAATCCCTCTGAAGTAAAGCCATATGGGCTATTACAGTGGAAAATAACAAAACTAGCACTAACAGGTCAAATAAACTAACAACTGTTCTGATCATTTAGGAGAGACGGTAAAATGAAGACAACTTACCGATAGTGTGAAATGAATAGAATCAACTTCCAGCTCTTTCCTATGTTTGAGCAATCCGACCATTATCTATTTATATATATATATATATATATATATATATATATATATATATATATATATATATAAATAATGTTACAAACTGACATTCATCGATCACAGTACTCAGACAAAATTTTGTATTTAGGTGGCAGTGACTCCCAAAAGCACATATATATATAATTTTGGGAGTTTTATATATATATATATATATATATATATATATATATATATAAATATATATATATATATATATATATATATATATATATATATATATATATATATATATATATATATATATGCATGCATGCTTTTTGGAGTCAGCACCACCTAAATACAAAATTTTGTCTGCGTATTGTGATCGGTCTATGTCAGTTTGTAACAGACAAGTATCCGTTCGTGGTAAAAAAATCTAACCATATACTTGCTTTAAAAATTCAGAGCACTACATATTTATCTGTACGTCATTTTATCATTGCCTGAGGAATTATTCGATATTAATTCTTTTAATTCAATTATTTTCTTTTCCAAATGACATTAACAATACAAATACAGAATGATTAAAAACTCAGAAGAGACAGAATAAATATCTTGTTATTGAGATATTTTAGATGACTGTTTATGATGCAGCAAAAAGCTATCTCTCTAAAGACACACGTCTATTTTAAAAGGGTAACTTTCCTGAAAAGTGTAAATCATTTATATTTACATTATTTCTTGCTAGCTAATCTTATTCTGTTGATATATGTTTTTTCTCTTTTTGCATGGTGTATAATTCTATATCAAACAAAGTAAATCTCTTAAGTTCTAACGTTCTATTGGGAACTTCTTGATGTAACCGAATACAAGTCGCCCGAAATAATGGGCTGATGATACAATGACTGAAACTTACTGGCTATGACAATGAAGATGAGAATAATAAGTTGAATTGATTCATATAGAATTCCTTTCAATTCTTGTTATAGATGATATGTGTGTTCAAGAACCTATTTTGGCATCAGTCTATTCATTTAAAATCTACTGAATATTCAGTATTTCACAGCACACACTCACACACACACACACACACTCTCTCTCTCTCTCTCTCTCTCTCTCTCTCTCTCTCACAGACGGACAAACAGACACAGACACACATTATGTGTGTGTGTATGCTTATATACTCTAATATAATTTCAAATATTTTTTTTGTCTCCTCCCAGTATTTGCTATATACATAATTTTCCAAAAAAAAATGTAAGTTTTTGTGTGTTTGTCCAATACTTTGAACTATAATTTCCAATCACTGTCATCAAAGATGTGACCTTTCAGTATGGATAGAAATTATAATGTACTTGTCTTATCAATCCGACAATAAATTTCGAATGAATCTGTATATATTCCTATAGTATTTATATTTTCACTATATCTATACTTAGAGTGAACGGAAGATTTGACGTATCTGTTCGATTTATACTACCAGTGATACTACCACTTACATAGCCAACAGATCCTTCCATAACATAAGGTTTTAGATCATCCTCGTACGTACTATAAGCAAAGAATATTTGAAATCATCTGCTCTGCTAGAGTAGCATATTGCAAAGCTTATCCAGAATCCATCTAACGATATAATGAACTCATATGCAATTTTTTCTGATTGTTTGTTTGTTTGCGTTCAGATTTGATGATTTCGTTGCTTGATTCACCTTTCTATTATAACAAAGCAATAAAAAATGTGTCATAGAATCTCTGAGAACTTGATGTCTGAACGCTCATTAAAGTTTGAGTTGCGTTGAAATTCAAAGAAAATTGAAATAAGAATACCTGAATTACCAAAAAATAATAACATAAGAAAGTAGCTTTGGGCTCCCTAGTACCAACGCATACATGAATACCCTCATTATTTTTGGACAGGTACATTCGAGTAGGTATATAAAAATCAACATCTATCCATTTTGTGTATTACGTTCATCCTGACCCCATGCCATTTTTGTTGGGCAATCTGCTTGTACGTAGGTATTTATTAAACTTAGTTTGACACAAAATACTGAGAATCGAGAACAGCAAGAAAAATGGTTTAAGTTGATCCATCAGAAAATGAATGAAAAAAAGTGCGGCCTTTAACATAAGAAGTATAAAAAAGTTGGTCTTATGTCGGGGCTGTAACACTGACCATTCTTGAAAGTGAAGAATTACCTCTGGAATGTGTTAGATCTTGCCAGACTCGTTTTGGCAATCTTAATGTGTGAGAGAAATCTTGATTACTCTAGTGAATTATAGCGATCGGAAAGGTGATGAACGCTGGAAAAAAATATGGGTGAATTAATAAATGATGTGAGTTGATAAATGTTTTCGTAGGTGAGACTTTGAAAGATGTCTCTTAATTAACAAACCATTGGTTGGTTGGGAGACACTCGCACAGATTTGAACACGCAGACACAGACACACACACGATTACACATGCACACACACACACACACACACACACACACATAAATATACGTGTAAACATTCACCTTTAATAAGCACCCTAATGACCGAAGGACAAATTGCACTCAAATATAAAATGTGTCTGTATTTACTATTTCTTACTATATTGTTATTGCAGACAAGTTTATTCATATATATATATATATATAATGATGCATGTGTACAGATGTATGATTGTATGTTTATACGTATGCGCATAAATGTGTCATGAACGTGATGAAAGTGATTTTCGCTTACTTTATTTTTATCTAAACACACGATTTACATACAAATATGTATATATACGTACATATATGTGTGTATGTGCTATTGAAAAATTGACATGTAGGATGCAACTGAATGATTATACAACGTGAATAGAATCAGCGATGGAGAAAAATGGTGCTCCTGCTGGAATTGAACCAGCAACCGATTGGATTTCCTCTCAAGTCACGTTTAGACAGCGAATAAAAAAAATGAGAATTTTGAGTTGAAATAGCCTTTTATTCCTCATTATAAATGAAAAAAAAACTTATCATTGTTGTTGCTTGACTCACATATTCATATATAAGGTGAAATGATGGATTTGCAACACAGACACGTTTATATTTCTGCCCTTTGGGCTTCTTCAGGAGCCTGATTTGATTTATTCTGATCTCTAATAATATCGTTATCAGAATGTGCGTATTTATTGCTTGCAGGTGGGAAACCCCGCCCTATTCTGTCCAAATCATTCGTGTTAAGACGCCTTCAGGGCAGAAAATAAACAGTTTTGTGTTGCAAATCTTTTATTTCGACATATTTAAAGCTGCATCCTACGTATCTGTTTTTGTATTGCGCACTTTTAGAAATAAGTCCACCAGACGTCGTATATCGAATTACAGATTCGTACCTTTATATATATATATATATATATATATATATATATATATATATATATATATATATAAACAAACCACTTAATAGCCCCATCTCCTAATTTCATTGCTCAGTTGCAGAGATGTAAATAGCATGAAGTTTCTCTGCACTCACTGCAAGTCTTTTTGGGAAAATAGATGGCAACCTACAAAATGCATCAAAGCCTGCCAACGTGATAACATTCTTCTTAAACAGATTTGCTCTTCTCTCGAATCTCTTTTCATCTTCCAATCGTCAAATTACCAACTTATATATGTGTGCAGCGAGTGGGAGAGTGTGATACAAAAAGACAGAGAGAGACGGGGAGAGAAGGAGAAAAAGAAGGGCCTTGGTCAAAAGTGCAATAATGTAATCATTGCATCCGTCGTTCGTATACAGACCATCGTGTCTGCATATCATTGAGTCCTTGACTCAAACTTACCGATCACTTTGATTGATATCACAAGCGGCTTATTTTTCAGTACATAGTTTTGCACTGCCAATCCTTCACAAAGAAAATGTCTGTAAGGACTTACTCAGCATGTTTTTGCACCAAAATATTTATTCCCACTTATTATTCAGTGTCAGAATATTTTTTGCTGCAGGGGAGACTTTGATGCCACACGACTGGTTAGCGGCTTATGTAGATGTTTGTTATTACTTACAGATAAAAATATTATGCTTACCTGGTGACTGTTGGAAAATATTTAGATTAAAAGGGTTGAGGATATCATTTTCTATGATAGATTGGACTGCCCTAAGGTTTGTTGTTTTAGAATGATTTTGTTCCGTGGAGAGGGCTCAATATTAAAACATCTGGAAATAAAAATAGAAAATAAGTTAAAAGATATATGAAAACAATGGATTTTTAAAACTACCAATCAAAACTCATACCAAGACAGTCACCATAACTCTCACTAGAACTGTCAACATAGGTTTCTTCAGTTTGTAAATGGGTCTGGCTGGCCAAACAGACAAAACCATCGGAGACGTATTTAAAACTTTTTTTTTTTTGGTCCCCACCTAGATAAGTTTTGAGGCGCTTGGGTTCAATTTACATTGTGAGATTATGTAAGGTTGATCCCTTGCTTTCGCCTCGTGGTGTTTTTGTGATCGAATAAAAGGTGAATGTAGTAACTTATTCATTAATAAGCTTTTTTTCAAATTTTTTAAATTGATCGCCCCGCACATGTTTGTTATATATACGTTTCTATCAGATGACTCAAGGGACCTAAGTTATTATTAAACTATCAGAGTTGACTTTATCATTGTAATTTGTCAGTATGGAACTTATGATGTCTGAATCTAAGACATGAAGGAGAGAGAGGGAGAGAGCAGGAGAGAGAGAGAGAGAGAGATAGATAGATAGACAGACAGACAGACAGACAGACAGACAGACAGACGGAGAGAAAGACAGACAGAGACACTGACACGGGAAACTGATTCTATGACAGCATGTCGTATCAACCTTTGATTCCTAGTTTTCGGTATTTTTTCGGCAAAACATTGAATTTCTGTTCTGAGAAATACTATTTTTATATTACAACTATATATATTTATCTATTTTTCAGCCCAGTGAAAATTTCTCACAACTAAGGATGTCATTATTAAACAGTTATCGTCATAAAACCATCAAACAATGTAAAAAAACAAAATAATTTCAAAAGGGCGGTAGATATTCATCCATGATTCCAAGGTATTCGTCGAAATTTTATTTATAATTACAAATAAACTTCAATTCTCAGTGGCGTTTCCGTGACCAAATGTACAGCGTACTACTAATCGCCAATAGATTTTTGGATCGAACCCAACTGGGTGCAAACCAATTTATCTTTTTCCTTGCTTTGGAGGCCAGTGGTGGATAAACCATCTAGCAATGTAGGCCTTCACTTGCTTTCAAAGCTAGTGCTGGTTCAATCCTTAGGCCGGGAAAGTTTCTTCTTTCTTTTGTCAAACTCCTACTATCAACCTATGTAACAAAGAAAGAATACAATGATGAAGAGAAAAGGGGGTAGATTATTCCAAAGTAACACGCTGGCGTACAACAACCTCCCCCCCCAACAACAAAAAACTGAAGATGAATTCACTCCCACTTCTAAAGCCCAGCTCAGGTTGACTTGTTTTGCTGAAGATTGCAAATCTATGTTAAAGGAACTACGAATAACGAATTTGAAATAAGACACGTAGATAAGGAATGATATTGCACGGAGAAATGGATTCAATTTTGTTTACCGTTTAGATCTTAATGAAGCAAGAGAGTTTAACATCAGAGCAAAGAAGCTTGTTTTCAGCTCATGATGATGATACACTAATGTAATGATCATTATTTTTGCATTGATTCATGTTCACTGACAATCTGACTTTTAATTTGTTTTTTTAATTTTTTCCAATAGGGAAATTATCATCCACCAATCCATCTATCTATCTATCTATCTATCTATCTATCTATCTATCTATTTATCTATCTATCTATTTATGTGTGTATGCATGCATGTATCTATCTATTTAGTACTGAGATTTGACTGGTAATGTTTTTATCGTAAAATAAATTACAATCTATCTATCTATCTATTTATCTATCTATCTATCTATGTAATACTGTGATTCCACTGGTAATACTTTTTAATTGTAGAATAATTTGCAATCTATATTATACTGCAGAAAAGAAAAGATATGTCTTCCATTACTAAATACTTATTTTGCAATAAATCACTATATCTATCTCTTTACCTAATCACCTATAGTTCATTTATTTCGTTATAAATTAACATACACATGCAAGCACATATATATGCTTATATATATATATATATATATATATATATATATATATATATATATGGATAATCATCCGTGAATCCAGGAAGTGTTTGTTTTCATGGATGAACAGTTATATACTATTCTAGTAGTGATAATTCCCCCCATATCACTAGTAAGACGGTTTGATGATTCAATAAAAATATGATTTTTGTGATATATTTTTCGCAAAATATAGTCAAACATAAAAACTCACGAAAAATACAATTACGTTAGGGTCTCTGCGTAAAGATTGAAAAAAAATTCAATTATAAACATAATCAGAAATTAATTCGATCTAAACACTAACATACTAAAATATAAAAATACCTTGCAATCAAAATCAGAAACAATAAAATAAAACATCCATGACATGAAGGTCCTTTACTATCAATGACAGTAGAATCATTGGGAAATTGACCAAAAACATTGAAAAACATGATTACACGAATTAGGAAGGAGTGGAACAATTGATACTTTGCAGACCACAGCTGGAGTCTGCACGAATACGAATGAGATTACTGGAAATCTGACATACTCCTGTCGTCAACAATGACCGGACAGTTTGGAAAAGAAGGAAGTAAAACTGGGGAAGGTTTGTACAGTACAAACCACAGTGCTGCAGTGATATATGATATCGATGAGAAGAAAGATATTTAGTCAATCAACCTTAGGCGATGGCTAGGAAGCATTCTGTGAGAAAATGCAAAACAATCACTGCTGTGGACTGCAGAGAAGCTGAGAGTAAGGCTGGAAACTTGGGCAGACTTTAATTCACTCAGTCCCCAGCAACGACCTCTACGTAACTCATGTGATATATAATGTGGCAGTCAAGAGATTATAGACTTTGCTGCGCAAAGGGAACAAAATCGCCATCATGATAGCCCAGAACAAATGCATCAAGGCAAAAATCGACAAAACCCATGCAGCCTGCAAATGTCCCCACAAGGGAGTAAAGAAATGAGATCGTAGCCTTATAATCAGCGAATGTAGTTAACTAACCCTGAGAGGTTTAAAAATGACACGATGGGTTCGCAATTGTGATGCACTGGGACCCGGGCAAACAAATTTGAATTGACTATGCAGACAGCACAGACAGGACATAGTCAAAGAAAATAGACATCCAAATTCACCATCTCCACCAAGCAAGAAAACTGGATCTTGTGATCTGGGACGAGAAAAATAGAACTTGGAAAATAATAGACGTGACCGTGCCTGCAGATCATAGCGTGAGCAGGAAAGTTGGTGAAAACTAGGAATATATCAGGACTTGGTAAGTTAAGTGAAGAGGATGTAGAACGTGAATGTCAGGTTGGTACCAGTAATAGTTGGTGCACTCGGAACCTTACCATGGACACTGAAGACAAGATTTGAAGAATTTGGGATGAGAGGGAGGATTGAGACTATAAAAATCACATTACTGATAGGGACCGCACAAACACTGAAGAGAATACCGAGATTATTATAGATATCCTACCCCCAGCAGTTAGCAGCGAGCTTGAAGTTAAGAAAAGGCCATTTTGGGGATGGTGCTAACCACAGCACTGCTGTGATAGGTAAAGATTATAAGAAATGATGACTGGAGACCTGAAGAGACTTAGAGTCTCTCAGCTTTCAGTGATAAGCACCAGGCAACTGGTGTGAACTTTAATGTACAGCAAGTGCTCTTGTCTTTGAGAGTGCAAAGTCCAAAGGGTAGGGATGGAGTTTCGAGGAAACTTGCTGTCACTCTGTTTCCTACAATGACCATCAGGCTATTGGTGTGACAATGCAAAAAATAATAATATTGATAATAATGATGATAGCAACAACATCAAAAGCAACTATTTCATATCACTTGTTCATACTCTGTTGAAATGAAATCAATAATGTGGTAATGCAAGCCGTCCAAGATACAGGCGGTTATATTCTCGTGAGGGCTACAAACGGATTGGTCTGACTACTAAGAAGACCGCACCCTGTTAGCAGAGGGTGATTGCTCACTCTTTTTTTATTCTCTCACTTTCTTGAGGTCCTCTGATCCTTTTCCCAAAAGCACGGAACACACCGAGATAAAAAGAATATGAACAGGTCTGGTTAGTCATAATAGAAACTTTCATCAACTTTTGGCTACCTGCCGTATTGGAAATTATCGATCAAAATATTGGAAGAAGAGGTGATCAATGCAAAAGTTACTTCTTTTTCATTTTTTGGATCAGCAGATTCAAAAGACAAGCAGGCTAACCCCCTATTCAAAGTCTATAAGGGGCATAAAATTAACTAAAAATGGTTTTGAAGACAAAATGAAAGGGGTGAATGTTTGAATTTTTGATCCTCAATCTTCATTGGTTTGGCTTGTACTCACTCATATATAACCAGCCAGCCAGACTACAAAACTAAAGAAACCTATTTTGACAGTCTTGGTTTACAGTTTCGAATGAAAATCTAATCCTGGTGCCAGGAGCAGGAACTAGTAACACTGGTCAATCAGTTTCGGAAACATTCAGCAACTGAACCACCATAGCCATCAAATACGGCGGATGCTTCCATCCACTTTTTTAATTGTGCGTGTATTTGTGTGCTTGGATGTTCCAGTGCTCTTGGCCATACCATTCTGCGTGTAGACTTTTTAATTGACATCAATACTCGACTGAACAACTTTAAAAAATAATCGTTTTGATTATTGGGAAAAGGGCTTTTTTTTTTACTTGAGTTGGGCCTCATTCCAACCGACATTATCCAGAATCTACCTATTTCTAGATGTTTTCACTCTATTTTAGATGATTTTTAGTCGAAAATGCAGCTGTTAACGTAAAGAAAGTTTCTTTTATGAAAGTCAAAGGGATTGATCATATCATTAAAAATGTCCCATCACATTTTTAAAGCTTAATTCAGATTCACAGACTGAATCTCTCAGGCTTCTGAAATTTTCATTCGAGGGTAGACTACTACGGTTTAAGAAATAGAAATTTAAGGGCATATATTTTTTCTGTTTGATACTGATTTGCCATTGACATTGGCTGGAGTCATTTTATTAGATTGGAATTGCTTCAAATACCGTTTCACCCATAAGGATACGAAAATGTAAAAAATAACTTATTTCTACAGCATCACGTATCTTCAATAGTGTTAATACATCAGTATCTTCATGTTTTTTGCTTCAAGTTTCCGTTACAGTATTTTGTAGAATTAATTAAATAATCTGTTGCATCAAATGTTTTCAACAATTTATCACGATTCGAACGTTCAGTCCAAATCTCTCAAGGGGGAGCAATCATTTGATCGATATCATGCAAATCTATTCCTGACATTCCTGGCTTTTCTAAACTTATTTATAATGACACGTACATGCTTTTCAAAAAAGTTCCTTATATATTGTTTCTTTGCTATCACTAGCGGTTACTGATTGTAAACTCTCTACAATAGGAGAGGCGAACCTATGGCACGCGTGGCAGATGTTGTAAATATTTTATTGGTACGCGGGAGACTTAATTTTTTGAAATTTGTTTTATCTATAAAATCTGAAAATAAACCAGCCGACTTCAATTTATCAGCTGTAGTTTCAGTTATTGATTGTTCAAACCAATGATTCATAACCGAAAGGGATTTACTCCCAAAGGGAGAATGTAGGTTGTTTAGGGATGAATAATGCTATTAGTTGAAAATAAAGGCTGTGAATTATGTTTTTGACTGAGGAGTATCAGGGATGGATGATGCAAGATGGAGAATGACAGTGTAACCAATACTCTGAATTTTGCTTACTAATCTGTCCATAAATAATACTTTAGATTTAATTATAGTGTTAGTTTTTGGTTGTTTTGATGCATCGGCGTACTTAACTCGAATTAAATTTCTTTTTTTTGTAAACGACTGCAATGCCCGCTTCCCAGGATTGATTTTGAATAACACAGACTCTTGGCGAGAAGCAACTTGTTTTGATAAACTTTCAACGAACATATTGAAAAAAGTTGGAACTAACATTGAAAAGGTTGGGAACTAAACAGACTTATTTAAGAATGATTTCAAACCTTTCTTTTCTCTTTCTCCTTGGAATATATTGTATAAAAGAAATGAAATAAAAATGATAATCCGTTGACCCTAAATTCCAATGGGCACGTAAGGGGATTTCTTTTCTAAGAAAACCATTGCAAATTTGAGGAAACCACTATCAAAAGGATTGGTGCCCCTGCCTTATACACGAAAAAGAAAATTTCGATACCTTCAACTGGCATTATGAATAAGGTACTGGAGAGGCAAAATAATTTTGAACCATTCTTATCAAAATGAACAAAGAGTATTCATAAAAAAACTAGTCCAGATGTGACGGAAAAATAACGTCACATATGTATTATATTGATCCATATCGCATTATGAACATTAATGATAGAGATGTGTATTGCAATCAGTAACCTTTAAACTAGGGGCAAATTGAGCATAAACTTATATTGCAAACTGGACCAGTCGGACTAATTTGAAAACTGTTCTTAACCTATATTGACAGTAATATCAAGCTCTTTCGATGATCATACAAGTAGAGAGGAATGGAACAAAATTATTTTGAACCCTCTGGAAGCATCCCCATAATGGAACGGGAATTCTTTGGAAAATATCTCCATTTATAAGGATTCTTTGCTATTATGAAAAAAAGTATTCCCGTAGCATCATGGATAAATTCAAAACTGTAGACATCAGGTAAGGCCACTTCCTAACAATGGATTTTAAAAAAAGTGATTAGATATTCATGACTACTGACAACAACTTTGTTGCAAATCCCCGTTGAAAAGCTGTTTCCTTATGACGACATTGATCAATTGAAGAAAATGTATTTATCATTTCTATGCATCTAAGGGCAACTCCAAATATACACAATGTTTATTCATCAACTTCAGAAGAAATACAGAATTTTAAAAACATATTCAATATACATAAATACAAACAACACCTTCGATTTAACACAATCCAAAGATGAGACTCTTATCAGGTGGATTTGAAAAATATCCTTGTTGGTCTATCTTCTTTCTATAACTCATCAATTTATCCAAATCATTTTTAAAACTGTACACGATTCGTTTCCCAACATGGTTATGCAACTTATTTAAATAATACATTACTCTATGAGAAAAAATATGATTGTTCAGTAGATATGATTTTTTCGAATATGTCTTGTCGATAGTTTGAACAGAGATATTAAAATTCATTTGTACTTTTTTCCTGACATCTGAATCTTTTCTTCCCAACTTTGATGCTCACAACACAAGATTTCGGCCGATGTATTCCTCAGTCCCCGTCAGATATATAATTCAATGAGGCAACCTTTTCTCCCTTTAGAGA